>JAMZAV010011330.1:0-20726 GCA_024449915.1 Sweltsa coloradensis | reverse complement strand
AATTCTATTATTATGTTTTTCTATTAAAACAACAGAATAGTAACAATAACAATTAATGAAACTCCTTTTCGGGGGAAAATCCTTCACATTTTAAATAGAAACGTTAAAGGTTTTGTAGGTTTTTTGGTTCAGGATGACAAAAATAATTATTAGTATTAATAAATCTCCTTTCAGATGAAAGTCCTTCATATTTTACATAGAAATAGGTTTTGTAGGTTTTTTTGGGTAATGAATGGCAAATGTTGTACAAATAAATGCAAATAATAATAATAAATAATAAAAATTAAAAAATTAATAAATCTCCTTTGCGGATGAAAGTCCTTTTTAATTTAAATAGAAACGTCAAAGGTTTTGTTGGTTTTTTGGTTTATGAATGGCAAAAATAATATTTAATATTTCGGGTGAAAGTCCTTTATATTTTAAATAGAAACGTTATAGGATTTCTAGGTTTCATTTGTTTATGGATGATGACAATTAAATATAAAACTCCGTATAAAGTCCTTTATATTAATTGATAGAAACGTTAAAGGTTTTGTAGTTTTTTTTTTAACGTCCGCTTTAATGTATATTTACCTAATATAATTAATGAAATCATAATAAAACACAGCAAACAAGTTACCTTGTTAAACCACGCGCCAAACCGCGTGACGCGCCAACTACCTTTATCGACTCCAAGTGTAATCCATCTAGGCCTAAGTCGACACTATTCATTAGTCGACGCTAGCGCGATCTATCGGCGAAAACGTAAACTTCTTGTACTTGTACCAAAGTTGAGCTCTGGCGGCGAAAATTCAAACTCCTTGCACTTTTAGCGGGCTTTTAAACAGTTACCGCGAGACTCGCAATGAAGCCAAAATAGTTCGAATTTCGAATAGTTACTATTCGAATTTCGAATCGAATATTGGAAAAAAATTATTCGCGAATATTATTCGAAATTCGAATATTCGCACAAGCCCTAGTATTTTATTTCATCATATTGTCATTGACACACACACACACATGTCACTGACACAAACAACAATAGTTGTGAATTGAATTTAACTGAAAATGGGTGTTGGTGTTGAGCCATGTTGTTTCTGCATTACTATTGGTCAATCATAACTGAATAAATTGTATTTAGAGTCTACCCACTCGGTTGTAACTAGGGGTGTCAACGATTACGATTAAATCGATTCGATTAATCGATTATTTATTAACCTTTTAAGTAGTGAGTTAGTTGTAGCCCGGAACACCCCCTAAAGTGGGTTTATTTGTTGTTTCACCAAATATTTTTTTTCTGGTCCCAATGTTAAGCTAGGACCCTGAAATTTTAGGACGACATTCACAAAATGTTAAACGACAACAGGCATTTTTTTTTTTTGAAATTTGAAATTTGAAATTTTCTTGACAATTTTTGGTGGAATTTCACAACATTTAATTTCCTGGCCACATCTTTAGACTGCAGTACGGAATATTTTAAACGTTTACATAAAGTTACAAATTTAGGCCTAAGCCTAGGCTATAGTGTCCCATTTTTCAAATTTCAAATTTCAAATTTCAAAATTTTCAAATTTCAAAAAATTAAGAAATCTTACAACTTTGGATAAGGAGGTGGAAACTTTGGAAGAACATAAAAAAGACTTGAATGATTGATAGTCGGCTTTATGTATAATAGAGTATTTTAGGAATCAGGCCAACTGAAGTAGTAGGCCTAGGCTATAATTTGATTCCAAAATAAAAAGTTACAAAATAATATATTTGAAAACATACAACAAGTCATGTACTTGGTTATTATTTTATAAGCCTACTGTTTGGCACGATATTGAAATTACTTTATAAGTTTATTACTTTACACTCAAATAATATAGGCTTCATCATATAATACAATAGCTAGGCCAACACTTTAGTGCTACATACAAATAATATAGAGAGATAGACCTAGCAGTTTTGGTTTCTTCAGAACTTGCTGATTGTGTGGAAATCCTCAAAGCATTGAGGGAAACACAGACCAAGGTCACAAGACCTACAGTAGTATGTAGTATCTTTGCGCTTCTTGGGACGCCTACATGTGTGCATACAAACGTAGCATTGCCGCTGTGGATGTAGTTTGCTTGCAGTAGGTGGTATGAACGAAGAGAAGTGACGTTCAGTAAGGCGAAGGGGATTCTCGCCTACTGAGGGGCGCCCACCTTTACCCTGTGTTCGTGGAGTATGGTGCTCCTCTAAAAGTTGTCGAATCAACTCAAGCCTGAATTTCCCAAGTTGCGGTTTTTTTCCGGTGACCATTTGGTACAGAATGTAGGAATTGAGCACTGAGATGTCAAGGTGGAAAAAGAATTTCTTATACCACTTCAAGGACTTTCTGGCACTCTCATTGAAACTAATCTGCATGTCGGTCTTATCAACTGCCCCCATGCTAGTGTTGTACTTCAGAACGCAGTTAGGTTTCATTATTGGCTCCCCAGATATCCTATCAATCTTTCCTGTCTCAACCATGATAGGATCGTGGATCGTGGACAACATATGGACCTCCCTCTTGTCGTGCCACTTTACAGCAAGAAGTGTATCGGTGCACCTGGCATGACAGTCCCCTTTTTTAGTTTTGGGGAATTTGGCCATATCTTTCCTATTAGATCTGACTGTACCACATGCACCTGTGTCATTGGATAGCAGTAGATCAAACAGAAAAGGGCTTGTATACCAATTATCCACAAATAGTTGATGGCCCATATTGAGGAATGGAGCCATTAGAGTGGTTACTACAGACCCCGATATTCCTGCTTCATCATTCAAGACAATTTCTGTGTTTTTGCCTGTATACACAATGAAATCCATCACAAAACAAGTTTCCACATCACACAAGACGAACAGCTTGACTCCGTCTTGTTCGTCAAGTAAGCGGCATAGGCTATGCCGCTTACTTGGTATGTATTGCTTGAAAGACAGCCTACCCTTCCACAGCATGAGACTTTCGTCGATACATAGGTCTTGAAAGGGAGTGAAAACAGTACCAAACTTTTGTTTTAGTTTCTCTATCACTAGCCTTATTTTGTACAAACGATCGTCCTCCGGCTGGTTATCGTTATCACAAAATGGATGAGTCGAAGGATAAGAAAGAATCGGTCTTGACTCATCACCTTGCCAAACATTGGCATGTGGAGCATGGGATCTGTAGACCAATACTCCCTCATGTCAGATTTACGCGCATGAGACATCATCATAATAAGTGCAAGAAAGCTGTACATTTCTGACACATTTGTGTCTGCCCATTTGCGAAGTTTGGACTTCGGAGCAATATCTTGATTAGCCATTAGAAATGTGTAAAAACGATTTGTTTCCGTGACAATTGAATCCATCAAGTCGACGTCAAAAATAGATTTGAAAAAGTCTATTTCACGTGAATTAGTGTCCAGCCCCAAATGAGGGCTTACACCGCTATTTGATGAATCAAAGTTAAATATTTTCGGCACAAATACCTGATCTGTCCAGGCTCTTGCATTGACAGGACCTCTGCGCCTAGGCCTACGCCCACCTGTAGCAGCGGCGGCGGGAATTTGTGCGTCGTTGTCTTCATCATCATCTTCTTCTTCCATTTCATTCTCAGACGAATAAACTGAAGATTCATCACCGTCACCATTATTACCATATTGAAATGATAAATCACTATCGCTACAATCCGATTCTCCTGACTCGTTTGTCGTAAGTAACTCATTTATAACATCTCCATCTAATAAATCAACACGCCGACGTTTAGCGGCCATTGTAACCTAGGAGGATTCTCGTGAAGAACGTGAAGCGGTGAACGACGGGTATTTCTATCGCGAAACACTTGCATCTAGTTTATTTTTTCCCCGCTATGTGGCAGCACTTTACAGCCATCAATATAGTTCTAACTATCGACGAGAGGTAGCACTACATGCTACAGTTCGAATGATGCAAAGAACTTCATCCGCAAAGAAACTACACTCGACCGCGCTAGGAGAACGTACGAGATACGGGCGTACTGCTGGCGCCATTTTCAAACTCCACGTATGAGATACGGGCGTACTCTATAAAAGGTTAAAAACGATTAATCGATTTTAAAAAAAATAATCGATTTTAAATTTTTGCGTTTTTTTTAATTTAGTTTTCAAGATCCGCCGCCTATTACCCGCGAGAAACGTTCCCGTACGTTACGTTACGTACGTTACCGCCGATTTAATGTCTTGCTCGCCCGTGAGATACGTTTCCATCAATTTCTAGCACGCGAGATTGTTCCCGATCCACATTTGATTGAAGCGACGTCGCAAAATACATCGTTCGTACCAGCCTTGCCTTGTCATCATGTGCGCATGCGCTGGCCGTGCAAGGTCGGAAGAAGTGGGCGGAGTTAAAGCTGCATTCTGTTCAAGCGTTCCACGCGGCGTAGTTGGCGCGGCAGTCAATAAACACAGTAAACGCACTCAACGCGCCTGAAACGCCGAGCAGTAGTTGCACCTTTACGTAACATGGCGTCTTGAGTGTGACAAAAGTGATTGCTCTGGTGTTGTGTTTCGGCCTAGGCCAAGAGTTTTCGACAACATGGCATCAAACAATTGAATTTGATCACAGCATTGATGCCAATTTCATCTCGTATGCTTTATCTACCCCGCCACTTCCTCTTGATTATGCTCCCGACTGTCTTCTTCGAGATTGTTGTGCGTGCTCAAGTCCCCGCCACGGCGCCGATGCAAACTCATGCCTTGCGCAGGCGATTCAAACTAACCGAAACCAGACCGAATTTTGAAAGAAACTTGCTACTATACCGACATTGTACAAAACGATTAAAATCGATTAATAATCGATTATGGAGGTGAAAGTGAATTCGATTATCGATTATGATAATTTAATCGTTTGACATCCCTAGTTGTAACTGATTATCGGTGGGGGACAGTAAATCAAAGCGACAAAGGCTACCCAGTAGGCCCCGACGCAATCGACGAGAGAGCAATAACCAACCAAAGATTTATATTTTTTAATAGGAAATGTAACAATCTGTAGTATGGAAAGTGCAAACACCCGCGAATCAACGCCAGAATCAACAAGGCCGATTCAAAACAACTCTGAATTTACTATTAGTGCTTTGTTGCTAGGACGGCTCCAAAGTCACCGCTTACAAACTCTCAAGACAAGAACTGATGGACTTGAGTCCAAATCAAAAGTCAAAAAACTTTATCGCCCTTGTTTGCGGGTGTTTTTTGTTTTAATCGAATCACAAACTTGGGAAAAAATGTTGTATGTGTGTGTGTATGTGTGTTGTTGATGACGGTTATGTGGTTTAATCGCAAAACTGGTTTGCCTAATAAGGGGCCCCGCCCCCCAACCCTCGGCCGGGGCTGCCGCCCCTGGACCCTGCTCCTACACGACTGTTCCGCCTCGGTTCGTTTTCCGCCAAAAGTAGTTGTTGATCACGTACTGTAATGGGCAACTATAAAACTAGGCGTTTTGAGCTAAAATAATTAGTGTGCCATTTTGCATTCATACATATATATACGTAATGGGAATGCAATGGGTGCCCGATGTAGTAAAAACGAAAAACCAAAAGACTACAACAGAATGGTTAGGTAATCCATGTTTGGGCCTCGATGTACACACAATAAAGGTCGACTTGCGACAAGTACAGTAGATGATTTGAACAAATAAGACTCGAATACCTGAAGGTTGTGCAGGTAGACTTGTTGTTGTTGTTGTTGCAGTGCGAGAGTCGCTTGTTGCCGAGGAGACCTGGGAAACGAGGCGGAACAAGACGATCTGGAAGAGTGTACCTGTAGACAACAAGAGACGTGTTGTAATGTCGAGAGAGAAAAATGTATTTGAAATATTGCTAAATTTGACCACAGTTGTCGTATCTATTTGTACATTACGAGGACAATTTATGTAATAAAAGTTGAAATAAATAACCTGTGTATATTTTTGTATTTATTGTAATTGTCTGTAGAATATTGCAATGTATTGTTGAAATATTTCAATGTAGGGCCTACCCTTGAAAGTTTTACTTCGAAAGTTTCAACACTTTGATCTCCAAGACAGGGTCACTGCAATGTTGGGGGAGTTGGGGTGGGAGTCATTAGAGGGAAAAAGAAGGGAGGTTAGGTTGTGCAATATGTACAGGGCGGTTCGGTGGGGAAATAGCGAGTGGGGGGACATCCAAAATAGGCTGCAGGAGGGGCTTTACAGGGCTAAAAGGGATCATCCATGGAAGTTCCAGTGGAAAGTAGTAAGAAGGAATCTGGGCCGGTATGGTTTCTTGGAAAGGACAGTTAGGGAGTGGAATGACTTGCCTGGGGATGTTGTGGGTCTTTGAGGGAATTTAGATCGAGTTTAGGGGAGGGCAGAAATTAGGGCTGGGGGGAGTGAGTGGTTGCCACCGGGCGGAAGGGCCCATTTGTAACCGTTACGAATTGTTGTGTTATGACCCATTTCCAGCTTCAAGAGATCCTATGGTTAGAGCTATGAAAAAATAGCATTTATATTCTGAATATTTAGCATTAGTTTTTCCAAATTTAGCATTTTGTAGCATTAATTTTCTTCTTTCCACCAAAACCCCAAATTTGGAGAGTTTCTTGTATTTTTAATGGGGAATGATTAATGAATTCAAATTATGCTTTATAGGAACATTTCAATTCAATGTAGTCACTTTAAACGTTAGAATACAATGCTAAACCAATTCTCAATTGGTATAGGTAAACCTTATTTTCAGTAAATTTAGCATTTTATAGCGTTTTAAGCAATTTATACTCGCTGATTTAGCATCATTAACCTAAAACGCTAAATTTTCATGCCTCTACCTATGGTATGTTGAAATTAATGTTTTCGTCCGTCATTATCATAAAGTAGTCTAATAGTCCTAATTAGTGATGACGACGATTAATCGTTAACCGGTTAAGAACCGGTTAATTTTTGTAACCGGTTACGTGAACAATAACTGGATAATTTATTGACGATGTAATGTGAAATTTCTTTCTTTGTATTTACCGCGCGCGCGCGATAAAGAGAACCGACTTTGCCCTGTCATGTTGTTATTTACTGGTCCGAGTGCCGCCCGCTTTGACAGCTCAACACGTGCCGCCGACCGCATGGGTAATGCATTCCTTTTAGATTTGCTCTCCGTTTGCCCCCCCCCCCCTCCTCCCACCCATACGATCGTAGTATTTCAGTACTGGGGCCTACCCGCTCCACTACTGGCCTCTTTTCCCGACGAGATTGAATGATGAGCATATGAATTCATTTTCAAGCACATGTATCTATCTATGCCATGTGATCATTTTATTGTGGTGACAAAATCAACTGCAGTCTTGAGTAGCCAGCCTCAGTTTAACAAGTGTTGCCAGCATCATTGATTGAAAACAATGATCTTGCAAGTTGCAATTATTATCGCATAAGAAAAACACGGCACTGCCTGCTGAGAGAGAATGTGAAGTGTACTGTGTCTGAGCTGGCAGGCCGGCCGAGAGAGGAGAGTGAGAGCCGTGCCACTGGCAGCGCGAGTGGGAGGGGAGGGGTAACCGGTCTCGTAGGCGGCAGCTGCCGGCTCGCGGGGTGGGGTGGGGAAGTGAACCTGACACACAGCTTCACAAAAGATCGCGTCACTGGAAAAGAAGGCTGGAAGGAAATCGTCGGTCGCCGGTCGGTGTTCGGAAAAGGCGAAAATGATGCATTAGGGTAAATTTAACATTGAGAAACACAACATTTTGAACGATACGGTGAGGAAAACGATCGATTGAGGAACAGTGGATGCGGGAATTTTTAACATTGTGTAAATGGGACTTTTGCAAAAACTTTTCAAATATAGCGATCATGGCGGGAAAACGGACGATGCAGGAACAATCCATAGGGTTTTACTGCATTTTATTTACTACGTAATAAACTTGGCGTGTGCACATTGAATTAAGATAAGTTATTAAAATGTTGTTTGTAGTTTATTTTTACGTCTGGAAGATTTGATGGAATTTCCAGCTGCTCAAAATGAGTTTTTCCACTCATGCGATTTATTTAACGGAACAGATAATACACAGCATAATTACCCCTTTCCCTCCCGCGCGAGGCCGGCCCCCGTGATGTAGCGTAAACAATGCTGGCTGGCGACACTACACTGGTCTTTGAGAGGGTGAAGGTCGCTCTCTGTGAAGTACGATTTCAGCATGTTTTAAAGATTCAACGGCGTTATTTAAGTGACCAATATTTATTACGTGACACTGACAGCATTCGGAGATAAAATACCTAGCGCGAGCTCTAATGAATGAACTGATTACGTAAGTTCAGCGCGAGGGGGGGGGGGCACTGAGATAGCAACGAGGCAATTGACCGTGAGCTGCCTACGATCCGATATCGGTTACACTATGCAGATGTGCCACATAAACAATTTCGTAATCGGTGCTTGATGTTACTCCCGGTTACTCCTGCTTGCGATTGCACAACACGAAGCAAGCGCCGATAATGCGTGATTTTACGAGTTTTTGAAAATTAACCGGTTAAAAACCGGCTTTTACAACCGGTTAACCGGTTAAGAGAAACCTTAACCGTCGTCATCACTAGTCCTAATAGCCTATATAGGCCATGTGTTCAGTCCTAAAGCCTAGATATGCAATCTACCATTTCAGCAGGCCCATTATCCATGAATCAGATCTTGCCCCAGCCTGCGCTAGCTTGTGCCTTGGGCCTACGCGTAAGCGGTAAGCCTAGTGCATTGCACCTATGTTAGGCCTACAATTTTGTTGTAAAAATTAATTAATGTGTTTTCATTATTTATTACTGTATTTATGCGAGTATAGGCCTCGGGTATATTTGAAATTGTCAAGTTCAAAAAGTGGGGTGCGGCCATTATGTGAAGCCATTTATCAATAGTATTTATATCCAAATCTTTAAAATCTGAGTGGTCAAAATAAGGGTGCGGCCTTTACTTGAGGGGGGCCTATAAGCGAGTAAAGTCACCACAATATTTTAACCTCACTTAAAATAAAAACAACAACAATGCGCCAACATGAAAGTTTTACAAAAATGTCCGAAAACCGGAAATACAGTATCGTGATCACAGCCCCCTATTAAGTAACGTATCCTTTCGAAGATAGATTTAAATCCATGCTCAGACAGTACCAACTTAGCCTACCAAGCCAAGCAGATCCGGACGGACAAATAGACAAACCTATAAATTGTTTCACATTTATAGTCTAGGTACCCCTCATGATGAGTACACTGACATGAGTGTGGTGGGGAGGGGAGATAACTCAGAGCGGACAGCACGGACCTCATGGGAACACTGATGTGTACCAACACGATCATATGAAACAAATGTTGTTGTTCTACTTTAGATCATGTGAACTTAATACTGAAGAACACTAACATCAACTTAACAAATATTATATTGGTTTATGTATGCATTTATTATTTCACTAATTACGTACCGTATTGATACTAAAACGTAGGCCTAGGCCTATTATTGTTAATTGATATTTGAGTATGCACAGTCATCTCGGTCAAACAGACAGAACAAACATATTTTGATGGGACCCATCCTAACCTACGTTGTTAGGTGAGGTGATTTTACTGCAGGCCTACCTTCAATATGTTCACGGATGAATGGATCATCCATGATATTACGTCGATGCTTCTTCAGGATCGATTCAAACTCGTTTGTATTGTTGTTCTGGTAGGATGAAACAAGGTTCGTCATAGCTAATATCTCTGGGTCGTTCTTGTAGGGTTTGGCTTCTTGCGAGTCAAATGGATTGATACCGGACTTCATTAATCTGAGAAACATATAGTCTGTTACCAGGCTTGCATAGTATCGAGTTGACAAGTGCAATTAATATTTATTGAAATTTACCAGCCCAAAGGGCAGTCTTTATTGCAGATTCTCTGGAAAAAAATTAAATTCATGACACACACTAAATATTTTAACCCAGGGTTGCTGCCGACTTTTTTTTCAAATCCTGTAAGAGGACGTGAAATGTCCGCAAATATCCGTGAAAAGAACGAAAAAAAACAGTAATTTCTTTGATGCAACCTGCTAAAATGACGATATTTCCATTTTTATCATCATTAAGGTAGGGCCTAACACCTTTAAATAAGCTGCAGTTGTCATCAGCAGGTGAAAAGTTATGCCCCCCCCCCAGCCTGAAGGGCAGGGATTTTATGTTTTCTTTGCTCTCCCAACCTGTCAACCTTTCTCCAATCTAATTTTATCATCATAACCTACAAAATAGCCAAGGCCTACCTTACAGACTTGAATATATGGACCAAAAACGTCTGTGACTGCTTCAGATGTTACTAAAATGCATACAAATGTGTATCTTTTGATGAAAAATTCATTTTTTGAACATGAAATCATCATTTCTGCTCTAGGCCCTAGTTAAAAGAGGCCGAAGCCGAGGCTTGGCCTAGGCAGGCAAGGCCTGATGAATGATCACTAAGATTTTGACCTAGGCCCATCCTCTATGACGTGCATAGATAACAATGTAGAACTTTTTCTTAACTTTTTAATCACAAAAATTTGAATTTTCTCAATGTGGCTATGTGCTGTCTCATACCCTTTCTTTGTGTTTTTTCCCTTGTGCTCTAGTTTCTGTATTTCTTATTCACCCTGTCTTTCTGACCTAACCTAACGTCACACTGTTTCGGTAATTTATTTCTTCATTGTATTTCTTGTCGTCTCCGAACCACCCTTGCGAGGATGGACATGTGTTCACCTTCCCTACATCCCGCTAGCACTCTGGGTGCTACCAACTTAATTCTGTTTATTCTTTTGGTCACTATATGTGTGGTAACGCTTTCATTCACATTGTTTAATAATTAGTAATACAGTAAGATCTCTCTTATCCGAGTTGGATGAGACCGGGGGCACCTCGGATTTGCGAAAAACTCGGATGGCGCGGATCAATTGTTTATTTGCTCTCGTAGCATAGCCTGATGTGGTAAAATGATATATGACACATGTAATGGATAAAGGAACATAAAATACACACGATACACTTCATACAGGGTATACTAAATGATTTAATAGCTTGTAATTCAAGCTCACGAACACACGTACACAATTAGGCCTACATGTCGTAATAAAAACGTATGTCTAGGCCTAGGCCTAGGCCTAAACTCGACGCAGTAGGCCTAGGCCTACAATGCAAACATAGGCCTAGGCCTAGCTCTCTTTCTCATGTGGGAAAACCTCTCACTACTATGCCCGCGCTGAAGCTCACGACGCAAGATAAGTCTGGGAAAGAAATAAGATAAGCCCAGGAATAACAATTCAATGCGTCGTGATTACGAATTTCGTGAATCGGTTGAAACATGATTGCATCTAAATATAAAACACTTGGCTGTCGGGTGTCGCCGCGTCCATGATAGATGAAAACTGACGTTTCGGACCGGTTACACGGTCCATCTTCAGAGTTTAAAAAACACTTGAAGGGTACTTACACAGAACGAACCTACTCGGTCCAGCTCGTCTGTGCAAGTCACCCCCACCAAGTTGTGCAACCAGTTTTGTCAGTCTGAACGCGCATGCGCACTCGCTTCGCGCCCAGCCACTGACGTCACGCTGTTATCTTCTCGCTTTAGCCGCTCTATAGTTGGTTTCCACGTTTTACTGAGCCTATACCCATCTTCCCGGTTGAAATTCTTGGGGTGTTTTTCTATCTCAATCGCCTCGCGGACCAGGCGATTGCATCTAGTTCCACAACGACCATCTTTGAACAGCTGTGTGTGATGGGTGGCTGGATCGTATGCGCACGCGGCAGGCGCGCGCGACGCACACTGACCTCTATATGCTCAGTGGGTGGCACTGACGCTTACCGGCGATGCGCCCGACGCACACTGACCACTGAACTCTATACGCTCAGTACACTGATGCACACTGCTCGAAAGTCGAGATATATCGCCGATCTATCTTCTTTGCACTCACTCGTAAGGCATGCCTACAAATGTATGCGAGTACATTTAAAAAAGTGCGGCGCGGCGTCTGTAATTATTTTTATGTTTTATTTACGTATTTAAAACTTTAATTTTTTTTTTTTTTTTTTTTTGGCGGCTCGGTTAACACGGAACATCGGATAAGAGGAGATCGGATAAGAGAGATCTTACTGTAGTTATGTTTAATTTAAGTTGTCTTTATAGATTTGTGTTTTATAAGTAGGGTAAGTGGATTGTGTGGATTGACATGTCTAATTAGTCTTTTGGTTTATTTTAGTCTAAATTATATTCTTAGGTTGGTGACCACGTGAGAGGGGGAGGGGGTCAAGTTTGGCTTGGCTTCGAGGGTGTTGTGACGTAAGTTGGTCTACGGATCCCAGAAGTACGAACTGCGGTTCTGTGCTTCTCTTCATTGTAGAATTTACATCAAATCAACAGTATCTTTAATAATTTCTACATGTACGTGTATTTCTTTAGCTCCTCTTCCTTAATTAGTAAGGTTGCCCATCGATGTTAAATGCCAACATCGACATCGAATCAAAAAAATCGATGTCAAATCGCGATGTCGAAATTTTTCCGACATCGACATCGAAACCAAAAAAATCGACATCGAAATTCCAAAATTCGCCTTTGTAGCTGAAATATTAGTCCTGGGTTCGTTCAGTACGAAATAATACGCGTGAGAAGTTAATACATAAAAAACGGAGCAGTAGGTATGTATCATGTTTCCCGAGAACGCCAAGTAGTGTCAACACTAGTCCGTGATGCAGGCCGGCCGGCGAGTTCTCCCCCCCCCCCTCACCCCGCCCGCTCCTACGCAATAGCTGATCTGGCACAACTCGGCCGCCGGGCTGCATGGAGTGAGTCAAATACTACGCGACTATCTCTCTCCCTTGCTGCAGACAAGTTTTATCAGCACCTCTCACACGTGCGTGCAGGCAACAGCTGATATGGTGTGTACTGTGTAGCAGGCTATTAGTACTGACGGACGGAAATTCAGAGGCACTCAAGGTCGACAAGATAACAAGTGAAGTAGGCCTACATGTTATAGCCTTCTTTAATCAATGATGTTAGGAACAAAATCATTTCAATTTATTTTACATAAGACTTGTTTTTATTACGAAAATATAAAAATAAATATTATAAAATAAAACGAACAATAAATAACTGTTCTGTAACAAAAAGTCTGTATTAAAAATCACCACACAAAAAACGAAAAATATCCAACATTATAATAAGAATTTGTTAAAAGATAACTGCAGATTGCAATGGATATTACAACCGACTGAAGAGAACACGTCAACTTAATCTCCAACTAAAACACAAGTGAAACAACGTCGATGACTGGATGTACCACCGTCGCAGTCGCACATCCCTTGACCAACCTCAATCTTGGCGGCAAGGTCGCTGACCCCGAGTGCAGGCAGTGAGAGCTCGATGCGGGGAGGGGGCGGGGCGTAGCCAGCCGGCCGGCCGGCCAGTGCAGGCGAGGCGACAATAGACACGTCAGTGTGCGCGCGCTGTCATTGAAAACTCGCGATGAAAAAGTTGTGAAAAATGATGGGGACAAAATTAAGAGACCGTTTTTGGGGGGATTTTATTTTTTTATGCGCTTTATATTATTTTAATATTTATACTTGAAATTGGCAATTTTTGGATTTGTCAAAAATACAAATATCTATATCATAAAAATCGATTTGATGTTTTAAATAAAAAATCGATGTCGAAAATTTGCTTCGACATTGATTATTAATCGATTAATCGATGTCGATGGGCATCCTTATTAATTAGCCTGGTGGAGAGTGTAGCAAAGCTGTAACATAGTTGTAAACTATCAAAACATCTGCTGACATGAAACTTCACAAAGACAATGCTGAAGACAAGAGGGTACACTGCATTGTTAATGCGACCACTACTATCACAGTTCACAGTAACCGCCACGCGCGGGCGTGGGGAGGGGTTTTATGACGCTGTGTATTGTCTATAGGCCTACTGTGTCATAGCTCGCGATCGAAAAAAAAAAAAAACGTTTTGAACGGCTATGAATTCCATCAAATTCACGATTTGGGAGATACTTTTTGTTGCAACATCGTCAATTAGTAATGTAAAGGACGAAACATGTACACGTTTTTGTGACCAGGGTGTAAACGTTTAGTGAAATACACACTTTCTGACATCCCTACTTATAACATACAATCAAACACAGTCCAGGGCTGAATGTGTGAAATAAATCAATAAATTAACTATTAAGAGATTTTGAAATAGACATTTAAGGTTGTAATAAATGTTGTCCCGAGCTCATCCATCTGTCTTACGGTGTCTGCTCGGGAAGCAGCAGACGTCACCACTGTGTGGGGTCAGGTTTCCACTCCCCAGGTCCAAGGTCGCTGTTGTCCCATCCGTCAGATGATCTAGTCCATCTCGCGTTGAGGCTTCACCGACGTCCACGCTCCACCGACAGCCTGGAATTACAAAATAATAAAATATAGGACTTAAATAGGCTAAAAACCCCAAAAATAATTTTTTACCACGTGATCTATAGCACAATACTACACTTAAGACCGTTTAAAAAATTATACCTTGAAACTGTGATTTAACACGATTTTTTTTATTTTTTTTTGATCCAGAAATTGGCGAAAAATGGTGTTTTGGAAAATTACCTAAATCGGCTTTAACCTGCTTCTTTTTTGGTCCACATGGATGCAGGGCTGCCGTTTTAACGGATTTTATCCGTTTTTACGGATATTAAGGGTGCAAAACGGATAAACGGATTTTTAGTCTTATTTACGGATATTTTGTTAATTACGTTTTCTATGCTTATTTTCGTATATTTGAATCTGCGCGGGCTAATTTCGATTGTAAACATTGAAGGCGGGGCGATAATCGATTCGACTTTCGATAGGGGGCGGAGCATGGGCGGAGCCGTGTCCCACTCCCAGATGTAGTAGGAACTGCTTCCATTGAGAAACAGCCAATCAGACTGCACAGTTGCTTTTGGATGGCTTTTGGGGAGGATGAAAGTTAAATTGAACAGCCAAGAGCCTACAAAATTGTTTTCTTTCGTTTTTGTTTATAAAGTTTGGATTATGTGAAATTAAAAGTGAAAAATAGAATTAGTATTATGATTAAAATGTTATTATCAAGTTCTGCAATGTTATTATAGAACACAACACATGGGCCTAGGCTAGGCCTAGGTCAAAATTGTGATGCAACATTCATAGGGCCTAGCTAGGCCTAGGGCCTAGGCCCCAGGCCTAGAATTTTTTAACCAGGTCAGAAAATATTATTTTAATGTTTAAAATGGATTTTCTGTAAATAAATAACATTTTAAATTTTTATGCAATCTTAATTAAAGCAACCACGGGCGTTTCTGGCTCCTTTCTTCTCGTCTGTGCATGGGCCTAGGCCCTTGGCAACTTTTAGGTTAAGATGGTAACAAAATATAAACATCACATTTATCCATTTTCATAGTTTGATCAATGAAATCAACGTTTTTAGACTTTTCACGGATATTTGCGGATATTTAACATCCTCATACAGGATTTGAAAAAAATATCAGTGGCAGCTGGCAGTCCTGTACTAGAGCATAGTACCAATCCAAAATGCTCATTTTTTTACCTCGTGTCTTGAAATTGTGCCCAAATATACCCTCAAACACGCAAAAATATGCATTCCAAAATCACACCTCATATATGGTAATCAGCATATTTTGACCGAACTACTTGCCCAAATTACAAAACAAAATATAGAGAATTTACAGAAAAGGCTGTCGAGTACGTCAATAATGGCCAATATTTTTTTGGATCAAAATCCTCCAAGGTCACGGGGCATAAAGATCGTCCCCATGTTGATTCTTATGGGAGATTTTTGCCGATGGGACCTAGCTCGAAAAATGTCTAGTTTGAAATTTTTTTGGGAGGTAATGGTGGCCCCAATAACTTTTCTGTTGATTGCTAAATTCATTAGGCCTACTAGTTTGCCTGAATGAAATATATTTTAAGAGTTTAGCGGTTAAATACCCCTTTAAGGACTTGCTAACTTGTAATGTAGGCATGGAGCTGGATGGGGAGGGAGGTTTAGCTCAAATGGAACAGCACGTCCACAATCGTGTACTTCCGGTGTGTGCCTGTTTGACCATTTTGATTGTTATGAACAAGCTAGGCACTATCATCAGGGTAATCTTTGCTACGACCATAAACTATGGTAGGTCCTAGGTTACCGTGGTTACCACGCGTCACTTGAAAGTAAAACATCAAAGTGTTTCAATGTCAATCAATGTGTGTGCCTTGTACTAGAAAAGAATGATGTTGATGATGATGATGATGTCATTGATGTTATCGATGTTTAACGGAAAGACTGGTTTACGTACTGGGGGGCCCCGCCCCCCAACCCCCGGCCGGGGCTGCCGCCCCTGGACCCCGCTCCTACACGACTATTCCGCGACGGTTCGTTTTCCGCCTAAAGTAGTTTAGAGCACGTACTGTGATGGACAACTATAAAACTAGGCATTTTGAGCTAAAATAACTAGTGTGCCGTTTCGCATTCAAATATAGGCCTATATACGTAAGGGGGATGAAATGGGTGCCCGATGTAGTAAAAACGAGAAACCAAAAGACTATAATAGAATGGGTAGGTAACCAATGTTTAGGACTAGATGTAAACACAAAAACGGTTGACTTGCAACAAGTCCAGTTGATGATTTGAACAAATAGACTCGAATACCTGCAGGTTGTGTAGGTAGACTTGTTGTTGTTGTTGTTGTTGCAGTGCGAGAGTCGCTTGTTGTCGAGAAGACCTGGGAAACGAGGCGAAACACGACAAACTGGAAGAGTGTACCTGTAGACAATAAGAGACGTGTTGTAATGCCGAGAGTGAAAATGTATTGAAATATTTAAAATTTGACCACAGTTGACGTAAACATTTGTACATTATGAGGATAATTTATGTAATAAAAGTTGAAATGAATACCCTGTTTAATTTTTTTTTGTATTTATTGTAATCGACTGTAGAACATTACAATTGTTGAACAAGATTTATTGAAAAAGTGTTGTTGGAAATTGAATCACAGTCAATTAGTAAATCAAAGTGTGTCGAAAAAGTATCTAGCATGATACAATTCAAAGATTGAAATCAAAGTTGAATGTTTGTAGAAATATGGTGGTATTTACCTACACAAACAAGACTAGAGTGGGAGGTAAATAAATTGTAAAATGTTTATAGGGAACAAGGGTAGTATGACGGAATGGCAAATTTTGCACCAATTTGTTTTGTTGTTGTTCAAAACCATGCAAAATCACTAGTAAATTAAAAATAAAAATGCGGAAACCCACTTTTACCGACAATTTCCAAAGAAAAAAACATGAAAAAACGTAGCGAGGAGTGACGCGGCCTAGGCCTAGGCCTACCTGCTGAGATTTTGTGCTCACTGCAAATAACCTTACAAGAACATAATAAAAAAATCCAAAATAAAATCATCACGTTTTTGCTGTTATAGTAACAAAAAAAACTTCAAAACCTTTAACGTCGCTATTTTAAACGAAAGTCCTTTTGTGGTGAAAGTCATTTATATAAAAAGTAGCGACGTTAAATGCTTTTTAGGTGAAGTATTTTGGTGAAAAAGGTTGGTAAACCTAGTAAGTAAGTAACATCAAGACGTAAATAGCAAACATGGCGACCAAATGACAGTGAAATGAGCGAGTGTTTGTGTTCAATCTGTGTTCACTATTCTATATAATTGGTATATTTTCAGAGTGATTAGTAAAAATAAATCGTTGATTATGAGTTCTTTAATTATTTCTCATTTGAAGTTGTTTTTTTATTGTTTTCTTTGAAAAAAAAAAAAAAAACAGTGTTGAAAAGTTGGACCGCACCAACTGAACTAGTACCAAAACGACCGATTCAAGCAAACTAAAAGAGATTAAATAAGTCCAGAAACCACTTTCCGCGGCCTAAAACCAAGTAAATCCATAATAATATTCAGTTAGAAAAAGGAAAATCATAAATATAATACAAAATAACATTTCCGTCAAATTACCCTTATACCTGTTTATAGAAATTAAACATGACTAAATGAAAATTATTAAACATGACCTGGAATACTAGTCTTGATTACGCACAATACCTGAGTACATGCAGAGTCTAGTAGGTCTATCAGGGTTCCCACTTTTTTTTAGAATCAATTTCCCTGACTTTTCCAGGTTTTCCAGGTCTAGTTTTGCTTAATTCCAGGTGTGATACACGCCCAAAAATAGCTTGGCGGGAACGCAGCACCCCCTCGATACGCTCTAAAATTTATTTTCCCGCGTACTTCATCAGGGCGGAACTTCGTTTCATGGGCCCGCCCGCAAAATTTCTATGAGGGATCCCCTAACAGATACACACATACATAGGCTCAGTGTTAAATTGAGGTTTTTCATCCCGGGGGTATGATATAGGGACCAAGTACGGGGGGTTTGGGGGGTCTGCCCCCAACAATAGCGCCGCAGGCAAAAATTTTGAAAATCGGGTTTTTAGAGTGCGTTTGGTGCGTTCTAGAAAAAAGTTGTGGGTTGAATGCAATACCAAAATAATGTAGTTTTTGTGTTATTGTGTTGTGAACGCGCTTTCCTAAATATCCGCTAGATTTCACCTTCAAACCGCTAGATTCCTAAAACGGTTATTTTAGCAAACGAAAACAAATGATTGATTTAAAAAAAAAAAAATCTGACTTTGGAGTCGGGAAAACATTTCCATACATTCGGTGAAAATATGTTTTTTGAGTAAACCGAACACACATAACAAAAACTTGTAGAAATACAGCCAAACCTTACACACTCAAAAGAAATGAGATCTAAAAAAAGGGCCAAGCTCATCTACCCTTCCACATTTGCGCATTCTTAATTCATAAACGTACAGTGTCCCATAACAGCATCCTCAAAAAGCTTGGCAAAATAGAATTTGCGATTATTAATTTAAACGAAATAGTTCATCCAAGTTCTTTTTTCTAATTAATTAAAACGTAATAACATGCAAATTTTATTTTGCCAAGCTTTTCGAGGATGCTGTTATGGGACACTGTACGTTTATGAATTAAGAATGCGCAAATGTGGAAGGGTAGATGAGCTTGGCCCTTTTTTTAGATCTCATTTCTTTTGAGTGTGTAAGGTTTGGCTGTATTTCTACAAGTTTTTGTTATGTGTGTGATCTCATTACTTTTCAAGTTCCATTGCAAAATTATATGTTAAAATATAATAATTTTATCAAAGTTGATTTAATTTCTATGGTATTAGCAATAACAATATAGGATGTAAAATATCTAGACCCGGATTCATGTACATCCTGGGTATAGGTGGTATAACCATGGTATAACGACGGTATAAGGACTGGACCCCAATTCTTGAGTTCGTGGGAGATGACTGTTGAAAACGCAATTTGAAAACGAAGTCGTTTTCGTTTGACACTTTAAAAAGATATGCGTATAGCAAAGAGCTCGAAAAAGTTCTATATTTATTCTAGATGGCAGTGCCTTCATAATCGAAAGACGAGTTGCGTAAAATGATTTGATTGTTGCAATTATGTAAACAAACAGATGAGCAAGCGCATATTATTTTGACACCTTGCTTCGACATTGTGTTTGTGTGTATTGTGTGACAGAACTATGTTGTGCTGGCCTAGGGTTGGCTAGGCTTGCCAAACATGTAATGTAAGTAATAATTTTATCTAGTCCTATAGCCTAATGGAACTTTAGACCTACACTGTTGTATTATAAATAATTTTCTACATCTGGGCCTAGGTCAGGGACGGTTTCTGATTTGTTTTATGAGAGTATAATGACAACTTTTCTCATTTCACACATAGAAGCAAAATTTAAAATGTCCGCCATTTGTTTACGTATCGCACTTTCCCGCCGTACTCTGCTTATACCGTCAACAAGTGTCAAGTAACTATGGTTACTTGTTGATTGTATAAGGCTTATTTTAAAACCTTTATTTGGAAGCCTTCCAACAAACTTTTTCAACTTTTTTTTTCAAAAGAGACTATAATACTATAACCTTAATGTCCATGTAAAATATGAACATTGTAGTCCCACCCGTCTGGTCAGAATCGCGGGCCGACGTATTAGATGTAAGTAGCAGTAGTAGCAGTAGTAGGAGTAGTAGCTAACATCCTTAAAGTGATTTTGAGCATGTTTCAAGCCATTTTTTCACCAAGAAGGAATGGTCGTACCCCAATAAAATTTGGCATGTGTTGTCAGGTACCTAAATCCCTCGATTGTGATAGTTTTCAAGTTCACATCATGTTACATGACGGCTGGGTAACACCTCGAAATCACCCCAACTCTGCTTGGTGTATAAGGTGCTTGAGTGTGTAGCGCACCGCGGCTTGGCTGCGGCGCCCTAACGGGCACCTAGATAAGCCTAGATTTAAATAAATTCCCATATTCCCTGACTTTTCCAGGTTTTTGAATTTTTTCCTCAATTCACTGACTATTCCCTGACATTTTGACCCATATTTTCAATTCCATGACTTTTCCAGGTTTTCCAGGTTTTCCAGCTCGGTGGGAACCCTGTCTATAGTCTCAGATGGTCAACATGGTTACGAGGAAGAAGAGACGAGAAGAATCTTGATCACTGGGCTCCTAGACGACACCTGTAGACAAGACAAATGTAAATGTAGGGTAGTATAGTCTCGAGTTTTATTGCATTGGGAAACGAGGCATGAATTGGCCAAGAAACACTAAATTAAAATAGAAATTATCTTGTACATTTCATTTGATAATAAGAGAGGTTTGGTACCAGGTGTACTAGACATGGGTCTATAGATAGATTTCGGAACAAGTAGGACCA
>JAMZAV010011329.1:0-22066 GCA_024449915.1 Sweltsa coloradensis | reverse complement strand
AAATTAGGTTTTAATTTAAAATCATTCCTCTCGTCCATGTGTTGAGGACATTCTACTAAAATGTGCTTAACAGTTAAAATCTCACCACACTGCTCACAGGGTGGTGGGTCTTCACCTTTTAAAAGGTATCCTTGAGTGAGATGTGTGTGTCCAATGCGTAGACGGGTCAGAACAACCTCTTCGCGTCGAGAAGAGCGCCTTGAAGAGATCCAAGATGTTACATTGCCTTTTATTTCGCGAAGCTTATTATTTTGCATGATATGCCAGTCTTCGCACCTCTTTTCTTTAAGTTTGTTTAAATAATGGTTTAAGATCAGGCGTTATGACTAATTGGCAATCAATTTGTTCTTTGTTACAAGCTTCTTTGGCACTTTGGTCGGCGAGATCATTTCCTAAAATACCAGAATGGCCTGGCACCCAACAAAAAACTATTGATTTTTTTTGCACCAAGTTTGGACAGTATAAGGTGTATTTTACTAACTAATGGGTGTGTAGTGTAAATTTGGCAAATAGCCTCTAGGGAACTTAAAGAATCCGTGCACACTAAGAATTTGGAGTCCTTGTTATCAAGGGCAAACAGGAGGCTTTGTAGAATTGCAAACAGTTCTGCATTGTAGACGCTGTATATGGAATGAAGTTTAAAACTGAAGTTGTTGCTCTCCGTTGTAAAGGCAGAGCCAACTGTATTGTTAGTTTTGGAACCGTCTGTAAAAATATTTTTGAAATCTTTGTAGTTGTATCGGATTTCGTTGAAAAGTGCTTGATATTGTGTGTTTGATGTGGTTGCCTTTTTGTATTTTGTCAGCTGTGTTTTATGCAACATGGTTTATTAAGTGTCCAAGGTGGGATTGCCCCATTTGATTTGTAGAAAACAAGGGGAAGTGTTATGTTTAAGGCTTGCAGTAATTCCAGGGAGCGGATGCCCACTGGTCTTGAGGCCTTCATGTGAACTTCATACCGATTTTGAAATGGAGGGTCAAAAGTGAATGTTGGATCTGTTTATGTTACATCGGTAAATAAAAAATTAGGTCTCTCGCCTGGCGAACATTCTTCTCTATACCTGCAATGGTTAGACAAGAAAAGAAAGAACAAAGAACAGCAAAGCTCTCTGCCTACGAAAAGAAAAAGGAAAGAAAATAAGGAAGGTACATCGTACAAGTCGAACATGGGCATGTTATAGCCAAATCCTGTTATTGCGGAAGAAGTGGAATAACACTTGTATGTAAATGGAAGAGAAATTGATGAATTTGAACTTGGTTACTTCGATTTGGAGACCACAGGTCTGTCGCCATCTTCTTCCACAGTGCAGATTGCTGCAAATGTATGTGATGAATTTTATTCATGCTACATAATGCCCGAGTCCATACCGAACGAAGTAACGGAGGTTACAGGCCTGACCATCAATAGGGGCAATTTGTTATTAAATGGTGTTCAGGTCAACACTGTCGGTCAAAGACATGCGTTGGTTGGATTGATTAACTTCCTGAAGAATGTAGGTACCCCAGTAACTCTAGTTGGCCACAATGTTTCGTTTGATCTGCAATTTAATTTAAAAGAGATAACAGAATTAAATTTGGTATCGGATTTCATAAAAGTTCCCAGAGAGTATTGACGCCTGAAACGGCCTACAGTCCCAATGATAAAAGCAACCTTCAGCCATAACACCAATATCATCAATACAATCATATTAAGGCTATTTTAAAATCACATATGAAATGTATAGCTTGACCATCATAACCAAGTTAAAAACAATATCAAAAATACTAATTGTGCAAGTCCTCTGTAGCCAATTGTTATTGACGAGACATGACTTAAAGAGTGAATCAGGCTTCAGAAAAGTACATAACGTAGTATGTGATTCGAATCGAAACACAATTGACCAGATGCATCAAGACTTACGAGAAAGGAGTCTCTACTATGAAAACAAAGCGGTTGCAAAGAGATGACTCCAACGACTTTTAATTATAGTGAGAAGTCATTGAGGCGCGTGCGTGGTCTAGAGTTTAGGTTTCAGCCACGGAAAACTGAACTAAAACTCAGAACTGAAAGCAATAAAACATTGGTCAAAAAGCACAAGCAATTGGTCGAGGAACTCCACTAGCATGAAACATAGCATCTTAGTAGGTGGTTTTGCTAGAAGAGAAAAAATGTATGTTGTAAGGTATGGGCGTATGACTGCTGATGGGAACAGTAGTGTGGAAAATGAAATTCTAAAGAAGTTGACCTTACAGTACAGAAATAGAATGTGGCCCGACCTTCGAAACGACGACAAGGTCAAACGAAGAACGAACGGAGCGTTCGCAACCATGAACGCACGCCATCTCAACGAACGGCAATGGAAAAGGACCTTACCTTCGTCAAAACACCAGCAGACTTTGACCACTCTAATCTCGTGACGGACTTGTTCTCTTTCGCCCGCTATCTACGACTGAAGTTCTTCTTTAGTGAACACTCCCTCAACCCCGACCTCGCAAAAACTGGTGACCCTGCGATCTACAAATTCAAATCTAAATCGAGCTGGGACCCGCCTCCCCCCACCTCCCAATAGAACAATACATCGCGCACGTCATCAGTGCAGTGTCGTCGTATACTAAACTATCTAACTATAATAACCAACTAGCTTAATGGTTATTGAAATATAATATTTGAGATTGCTTGTTTGGTGGATCAATGAACTTATCGCGATAAACATACTATAAGTACGTTTCGCAAGTAAGTAGGTTTTCAGAAATGAGGATGGGTATTGTGTGGTTCAATGGTTGGATAAGGGGACCTCTAAGAAGTGTTAAGTATTTGGCTAGCCAACAATGAAAACAGTTGCTACTGGCCCGACTTTATTTGTATTTATGATACAGCAGGACACAAGGGAGGCTTAACTAGAAAAACCTAGCCTCCAAGCAACATCAGTTAAGGATCAGAAGTGTGCGCCCACTCCAGAACTTCCAGAACGTGTTTAGCAGCCGTGTATTGAAGATACGCATACTGTCCTCCCTAAAAAAATCAAGCTAGGGCTGATGTTATTCAGTGTACTGTTACCATGTACACTAGTAGGTCTTCACCCTAATACATGCTAATCGAGATACGCATCCGTACTTGTATGCATTTAAATATGAATGATCAAAATATTACTCTGTTAATTACAACTAGGCTTTATTAATCTGCCATGTTAGATCCCCAAGGCAACAAAGGTGCCTTCTAAAGTGCAGGCGTTCCTAGAAATATGGTACGTTCCTAGACAGTGCTTTGCGAAATAAATTTGTGGTAGGGTTAAAAAACAAGGAGAATATGCAAGTGCTCTATTTAAAGTCGGACTCTCTTACGTTTGACAATGCTGTAAAGTTGGCCACAGCACACGAGACGGCTGCAAGCAATGTGGCGGAAGGGAGGCCTGGGATTAGCCAGACGTTACGTTACGACCTTGGCCAGGATTATGCAGAGGATGAAGAGGAGAGGCCTGTCCATAGGGTACGGGAACAGGCAAACACAACTCCAGCTCGAAATAGTTATTTAAAGCCCAAGTCAAATTGGCTAGTAGGGCCAGTGCGTCATTAGTATTAGTTAGTTAGTTAGTTATTAGGGTTTAAGGGCACACAACACTAAGGTTATCAGTGCCCGTATTCTCTTATATAATGACATGTTATTTTTAAATCTTATTGTACAGCTGTGTTGATTTCAGGTATTTAAAAACATTGGTTATGTTCTCAGATTCATGAGATAAAATTTCTTTTAAATTAGGTTTTAGTTTAAAATCATTCCTCTCGTCCATGTGTTGAGGACATTCTACTAAAATGTGCTTAACAGTTAAAATCTCACCACACTGCTCACAGGGTGGTGGGTCTTCACCTTTTAAAAGGTATCCTTGAGTGAGATGTGTGTGTCCAATGCGTAGACGGGTCAGAACAACCTCTTCGCGTCGAGAAGAGTATTAGTATTAGTGTTAGTAGTTTTAGGGCGCTTCAACGGCAAAGATTATTCGCGCCTCCAAGATAATTCGTTAACTATGTATGAATGTAAAATACGGTTAATAAGGTTAAATGTGTTTTCAAATCGTTGTCATGAAAAGAATTGCCAAGGTCGATATATTTGTAGACAGTCAAATCGGGAAAAGGTATACATGCTAAGGTTGTCATATGTAGAAAATGCCAAATTACCAAATCATAATCATAATCATAATCAGAAAAACGTTGCCAACGTCGTCATAATGAATAGCAAGTCAACATGCTTCATGGATTTTTTTTTTTTTTTAAATATATATGATCTGTTATAGTTTGTCGATCAGATTGCTTAGGTTAAGAAATGTGATAAGTTTTTCACTGTTTTCATAAGACAAAAGTTCTTCATATGATAGATTTAAATTCAATTGGAGTCTCAAACCATCATACTTAGAGCAGTCAGTCAACAAATGATGAACGGATAGCAACACATCACACGTGTCGCAAATCGGAGCAATCTTATCTCTGGTAAAAAGATAGGCATGGGTGAGGTGTGTGTGCCCTATACGTACTCGCGCCAATACAACCTCTTCACGACGAGAAAGTATGGAAGAAGGGGGTCGCACCTTCAGTGAAAGACAGGGCATCACACGACGCAGCTTATTATTCTGCAAAGCATTCCAACAATCCTGACCTAATTTCAACATATGGTTCTTGAACCCACTGTGGACATCAGGAACAGGTACGAGGTCAAAATCAGTAGAAGCTTTTTGCGTTGCAGCTTTGGCTGCCAAGTCAGCCTCCTCGTTGCCAGAGATACCTACATGACCAGGGACCAGCAGAACATGATTTTGTAGCCTCTCGCATGAAGTTTCTCCATGAAGAATTGAATGTCAATTACTAAATGGTGAGTAGAGAACATGACGTGGAGTGCCTGAAGTGCACTTAAACTATCTGAACATACCATGAAGCTTCCACATCTTTGTTTCATAATATATTTCAAAGCTTCTCGTATGGCATACATTTCAGCAGTAAAAACAGAACACATGTCATGAAGTCTGAAACCAACACCACTGCCGCCATAATAGTAAGCGCAACCAACCTTCGAGCCTGTTTTAGATCCATCAGTGAAAATGAATTTAAAGGTACGGTATTCGTGACAAATAGCTTGAAAACTACGTTGGAAAATTACATCTGATGTTGTGGACTTATTATATCGGCAAAGGTCGAAACGAATTTCAGAATCCGGAAGTAGCCATGGAGGGTTTTGGCTCAAAACGAAACTCAATAGATTGGGTACATCAAAATTTAAAATTCTAAAAAGATGTCTGCAACGTAATCCGACTGGAAGGGTCGCCAAAGGTTTGGTATCGAAGTGATGGACAAATCTCTCATCAAATAGAGCGTCATGAGATGGGTGGTTACGCATTGCCCGGATCTTCAATACATATCTGCCCAACAAGTAATGTAGGTCTACTTTACTACAAGGCTCAACATTTTTATGATTTACCGGCTACGATCACGATAAGTGTGCCGGTACCGTTAGAAAAATTGTTGTTCTGATAGGCCTGCCGGTACCGATAGCAGCAAAAATTAAGGATAGTACAACCTCGCACGTTGGAGATTTTTTTTAACATTTTCTTTGCTCTGTTCTCTCTGGAAATAATGTATGAATAAATAATTCCCGTGCCAAGTTAAGCAAATACATCAGCTACGTATGAGCCAATAATATATTGCAGTGCATAGTTCCAGCGGCTACATATTTGGCCACTGCAACATTCATTACAACAGATAGAGGAGCGTAATCGCATCTCCGAGAGTGAGCAGCCCCTCGGTAAGAGTCAAGTGAGAAACATTCGAGCGGTTCATATTTCAGTGTAAGACGCTCGAGAGGGCACCACGTGTAACAGGACCATGGCCAACATTAGAACAGATGGAGGAGCGTGGTCGCATCTCCGAAAGTGAGCTGCTGTCCCTTGTCGAGGGCCCTCAAGAGGTGGAAGGGCCTCCAACCCCTCGTAAAGGTAGAGTGCCGTGCGACCACCAGGAGGCGGAAGAGCAACGCGCAGCTCTTCACCTGCTCGAGGTGCAAGAGAGTAGCGCCATAAACGAGTATCGCGAAGCTTTTAACCTGCTCGCGGCACGTGAGGTCCAGCGTCGAGTGAACCTCGAAGTACTCGAGGCGCGTGAGCTGAGGGCGGTTCAAGAGCTCGGCGATGTCGTTGCAGCCCACGAGAGCCGTGAGGGGCAGCGCCGCGCGGTGCTTGCAAAAGTTCAGCACGTTGTTTGAAACTGCGTGTGAAATTGCTGAGAAACACGAGTTCCCCAATGGTTAAGCCGAGGACATCATCAAAACAAACAGGGCGTTGCAATGCTACCGTGGATTATGTTAAGTCATATTTCAGAGTAGCCATATTTGTTCCATTTCAAGACTCTTTTTTGCAGAGTCTAGAAGCACGGTTCCTCATGCACAAAATATATTCAAAAGCTTTCATTGCCTCTACGGGCCCACAACAGATCAAAAGCATGATATGAAAACACTATCACAATTCTACATGGTAGATCTCAACAAGACATCCGATGAGTTAGATGCCGAGTTATTGCTGTGGTACCGTCGCCTGGATAGACTTGACATGAAAGACAGGCCACACAATGTCATTGATGGTCTAAAACTCTGTAATGAAACTTTCTTTCCAAATATGTTTATTAAACTCTTACAAATACTTGCAACACTTCCAGTCAGTACGTGCACTAGCGAGAGGTCGTTTAAATCCCCGCGAAGAATCAAAGCCTACCTACGCAACTCAAATAGTGAATTATGGTTGAATGGACTGGCACTTTTAAATATTCATCGGAATATTACGCCCAGCGTTGATGACGTCATCAACCATATGAGCAAGAAAGTGCGCCGGCTGGATTTTGCTCTTAAAACTCACCTTTCTTCTTTTCTCATCAACTTTACATTTCTGGTGAAATAACTTTATGCAATCATATGCACATTATGCACTTTTCAAAGTTTATTTTTTAAATTTGCATTTGGTTGATTTATGTTTTGATTTATGCATGTCATAATAATTATTAAAATGCAAAAGAATTGATAAAATGAATCACTTAATTGTTTGTAACCATTCATGTGCCTGAAAATCCTTCTAATAGTGGAACTTCATGTAGGTGTATCAAGTAAAAGCCCCTTTTGTATATAAATTTTATATAAAAAGGGGCTTTTACTTGATTGAAAGTTGGTCATTGTGATTCTCTAAAACGCACAGACTTTTTGATGTCAGATGTCAGAATATGTTACTTACTTAGCATACTTCCATACATGCTAATAAAATTGCATTGCCATTTCTCTTCGAGGTGGGTAGCCCCCTTTTGAGACAACAAACAGCTCTTATTCTATCTGTACGCTCTTGGTTGCCATATGGATTTTCAAATATTCAATATCCTGGCTTGTATAATATCGTCTATTAGGTATTTTATGTATAGCTTGGTTTGGCAATACACACTCTAGATATCTTAGCCGGGAGGCTGGTGAGAGGAGGTGAGAGGAGCTATATCAGAGCTCTAAGCACCCCAACATAATTTGCAAACATCACCTTTGATCAAAAGATATCAGTTTTTCCGGCGTCTTTGAAAGACAAACTTAACAGTACGCAGCGTGCGACAGCCACCGAAAAAAAACGACATGATAAAAGCCGTCTGCAATTTTGTGTGGAACGCCAACCATCACCCCGGAAAAGCGTTTTTTTTAAGAGTTTTGTTCAGATCTTATCAGACAGTATCCGTATACTGCAGAAGATCGAGTAACTTATATAAATACAACATTTCACGCAAAGAGACATTCTCTTATACTAAGGAAATTTTTAACAAAAATTGCAAACTTAAATAGAGATGAGAAATTGGAGAAAAGGAAAAATGGGGACGAGGAGGAAGAGCAAGGAATTGGCCGGAAACAGAAATGTTCCAAGAATGCCTACTACTACTACTACCGAATGGAGAGACCTGGGTTTCGCAAGAAGAAAAAAAGAAGAAGGCTTTGATCACAGAACATAATAAAATCGAGAAGAACCAAGACGTGGCAATGATACAAACTTACATGGACCAGACGTATGTTGCGCAGCGGCGAACTAGCACAAAGAATCTATCACTGCAGGATATCAAGGCCGAGTGGCCGTTTCATTTTTAGGTAAGTCATGTTAATAATTTAGTTGTAAAAATAGCATCTGGCATGCTAAATTGTAAAATGCAGTTTCTCGATTTGTTATTTTTGTGTGTAATCAATTCAAGTCCAATTCAATTAATCAATCAAACAAGTTTAAGTTTCAATATGCTGCTACAATTTCAGGCTCGTTAATACCATTATAAAATGTATCAATGATTATTTTATTGTTTGGGAAATAAAGGAGCTGCAAAGTAGAAGATAAAGGAATAGTTAATTAGTATGTTCTTCTTTGATAGTTCAACAATTAGATTGAAATCCCATTAATTCTTTTAAATCTACTGTAATGACCCATACAATCATCCATATTGGCCGACATTTTCTCCACGAGCTTTTCAAAAAAATTAAAAAGCGTTCTTGTTTCTCCATTCTTTCGGTATGAGATTCTAAGATTCATCAGATAATATTTCTTTCCTTCTGCACTCGATAAATTTGTCTCTTCCTTCTTAAATGATCAAAGACAATCAAGTGGGGGGGGGGGGGGGTGAACAAGCTGTAGGAAGCACGATTAAATGAAGTTTTGAATCACATAAACAAATTCCCATGGAGTCCCATTATTTGCGTTATGTCTTAGAAAAATAATACTTAGAAACTGGAATAACTGTGAGGAATATGTATGAATTGTACCAGGAAGAATATCAAATCCCCGTTAGTAAATCTTCTGTCAATAAATTATTGTTATCAAAATTTAATTTATAATCAAAACCACTTAAAAAGGATACATGCAATTCATACAAAAGAAAAGTTGACTGTGAAGTAGATGAAGTAATAAAACATTTGCTAGAGAGTGAACATAAGACCCATCAGAATAAGGCTAATGAAGACCAACAAAATTTAAACACTGACATGGCATTTGCAAAAACAGACCCCACTATAGGCTCTAGAAAACTTAGCTACTAATACTGTTTTTTATAAGCGACAACCTTGGATATACAACTGCGGGATCCACAAGGGGAAACAAATTATGCGTATTGTTTTGTATGGGTGGAAGGTGAAGCAGGCCGAGGGGCACAAGAAGTGAGATCCTGCTTTTTTTTTAGCAAAACTTAAGTTGAACCTGGTGACAAACCCTTATTCTGTGGAGTGACTCTTGCGGGGGACAGATCCGAAATATTATGATGGTCCTGATGCTTAAGTCAGTTCTTGCCACCCACCCTACGCTAGAAACTATATCAATCAGGTTTCTCATGTCAGGACACTCCTTCCTTCTTAATGATTCCGATTTTGAGGATATAGAGCGGGCATTAAATTTTAAAACACGCTAAAAGGCTGAAAATACCCGAGGAGTAAATGACTATTTTTCAATTATTTTCTGGGGCTTCTTATTTAAAGTACTTTTAATGTGCATAACATAGTAATGAAGTATGGACATTTACAATTTTATAAAGTGTAGCCAACCACTCCATATTATATTTTGGGTTATATGTATTGATCTCTAACAGTAGGTATTAACCCACAAGTGTAACATCGTCTTGTCACATTCAGTTATCTTGTGCGGGGTTTACGAGTTTGTGAAAAAAACTACAAACACACCGTTTCTTTGGAAAAATAGAACGAGTACTGCGTCAAATTTCCTACTATAACCAACCAAACGAATACATCGAGGACTTTAGACTTTTGTACCGTGACTTACCTCGGTCAGCCTGAATGTAAAGTTACTTCAATGGCAGCCTTAAATATTTTATTTTGACTTACTAGATTGGTTAAAACTGGTAGGCTCAATCCATTGTCTATGAAATTGACGGTTGCCATAGAGGTTCCTACAGGTGTCAATGGACAAGATAGAAAAGTTTCTTTCTTCCAGCGATCTGGGATCATTGCAGGATCGAACATACATACACCTCTTTCTCTCCGCGCCACAAACAAATGTAAACAAGGCAAATGGTGTTGTAAAAAAATGTACACTAGCATTTTATACAATAATAATTGATTGGATATTGCTTAACGTCTCATATTTATGCAACTTGGCTAATCGATACTGATAATCAATCATAGATATTCCTGAAATTAATGAGGAAGACACCCTAGAAATAAGACAAAAAATGGAAGAAGTAAAAAAGAATGCCAAATCATTGTCATTGACTCTTGATATGTGGACGGCCAGAGTGAATGACTCTTACTTGCCACTTTATGACCGATGACTTTAAAATAGAAAGTCACTGTTTGGGAAACTCACCATTCCCTGACGCCTATACTGCCATCAACATACACAATAAAATTAATGTCATGATGGAAGAAAGGGATTTCGATAACATAGCACTTCGTATCCGTGGGTACGTAATCACAGATAATGCCAGAAATTTAACTGCAGTGATGTACAAGACAAACATGATTGCAGTACAGTGCTTTGCGCTTACTCTACAATAAACGATCAACGATGCTAAGAAAGATAACATGGTTCCCGATGTGATTCAAAAGGCACCATTCCGCAGCTGCAGAGCATCGTCTTCATCTGGTTCAAGAAACAATGTAACTGCCACGTACAAAATTGTTCCAAGATGTTCCTACAAGATGGAATTCCGAACACGACATGTTGAAAAGACTCGTTGAACAGAGGTACGAAATGAAGGTAGAAATGGAGATAGGAAGCAAGAAAAAAGGTAGGAGGGGAGAATAGTTCATACCTCAAGATCGCACTGGACTCTTTACTGTGGCATTTGGTGAAAGATGGGACTGTCAACGATGCTGTTGATCTATTCTACGAACTGGTTGCCAAGGTCATCAAGGAGCACGTGCCAATGACCCCAAAAAATTTAGCTCCAATGTTTTTTTTTTTTTTTTTGTTTTTTTTTTGTATTTTTGTCTGTTTGTTAGCAGGATTCCGGGCAAACGGCATAAGCGATCTTGATGAAAATTTGAGGGGACCTTCGTTTTCTCTGAACTTAGAGGTGTATTGTTTTTGGGTACTATCGAATAAATATTTCTCATGAATATCGTACTTTTACGATTTTTTTCGATTTTTAGTGCAATATTTTCGTCACATTTGGGCCGATTCTGACCAAACAAGTGGGGCTACAACGTTCATATTTCACATGGACATTAAGATTTTGGTGATGTAGTACCTAAAAAGTTGAAAAAGTTAGCTAGAATCCATAGAAATAAAGGTTTTAATAATAGTTTTTCAATTTTTAGTACGATATTTTCGTCACATTTGGGCCGATTCTGACCAAACGGGTGGGGCTACAACGTTCAAATTTCACATGGACATTAAGGTTATGGTGATGTAGTACCTTTAAAAAGAAAAAGTTGAAAAAGTTAGTCAGAATCCACAGAAATAAAGGTTTTACTATGAGTTTTTTGAGGTTTATAGTACCAATTAACAAGTAACAATAGAAACTTGACAACAATCACCTACAATGCATTAAAAAGCACTTGCAAAGGAAAAGTGCAAACAAACGCAAAAAACGCAAACAAAAAACGCTCATCCATCAACGCGGCGGGACTTTAGCGTTTTCCTAGTGTAATACAATATATGTTGGTTCTCCTGTCAATCGGGTCTGTAAGTAAGTAAGTAAGTAAGTAATGTTTTATTCATTTGACTAATACAGAGTAGAAGTATAACACTATCACCTATTCTCTAGAGAGAGAGAGAGAGATAGGTGGAGTGAAATGAATAAGGTTATAATAAAATTAAGGTTAACAAATGTTTTTGTTAATACATAGATAAATGTAATAATACAATATGAAACATAAAAAAATGCAATTACATTTACAATGACGCACACAATAATAATTAATACATTGTAAATATTGATATTAATGACAATCAACAAGGTAATTTATTTGGGAGAGCCGTCAGATAGAAACTCATGAAGTGAGTAATAACTGTTTTTAAGCAGAAAGGACTTAAGATTAGATTTGAAAGAATTGTCAGATGGGCATAAGCGAATTTTATTCGGAAGGTTATTATAAATAATTGATGCTAAGTAGTATGGACCTTTAGAGAAAAGGGAAAGATTATGAGAGGAAATGTGAACTAAATTGCTGGAACGTGTAAAGTGATCATGAACAGTTGTGTTTTGCTGGAAGATGTGGGTATTAAGGCGAACAAAAAGAGATGCTGACTGAATCAGGACACATGCTAGTGTTGGGATTTCTAATTGTCGAAAGAGTTCCCGACAAGATCGCTTTCTAGAAGCTCCCGCTATTATCCTGATTGCTCTTTTCTGGAGGATGAAGACTCTTTTTGCATGAGGCGATGCACCCCAGAAAAGTGTACCATACGAAAGGTGGGAGTGGATAAATGCAAAGTATGTAATAATCAAAATATGAGGTTGGACTATAGTTTTAAGTTTCCTGAGTATATAACACCCACTAAGAATTTTAGATGAAACAATGTTTGTTTGACCCGACCAATCCAAAGTCTCTGTTAGGATTAATCCTAAAAGTTTAAATGAAGAAGAGCGAATAATGTGGTTACTCCCAATTTGGATTAGAGGGCTTGACAGGGGTATATTTTGGGGAGTATGAAAATTCATGTATACTGTTTTGGGAAGAGATAATGAAAGAATGTTTTGCTGGCAGTACTGAGACATTTGCACAGCCTTTTGATTTAATATCATTGGAAAGCTAGATATATTGTGTTTGGGGGCAGTTAGCAGATGACTGAAGTCATCTGCATACTGTAGAAGAAGTCCACCGGTTAGGTGCAGCTGCAGGTCATTAACATGAAGGAGGAAAGCTAAGGGACCTAATATCGAGCCTTGAGGGACTCCTTTAACTAATTTTTGAGGATCTGAGAGAACTGTTTTTGTTAAATTATTGTCAACAGTGCGGATAGCGACTACTTGTGAGCGTCCAGATAGGTATGATGAAAGCCAACTTTGAGCAATACCTCTGATCCCATAGTACTCCATTTTTGACAGAAACGTCCTGTGATCAATTGAATCAAAGGCCTTGCTTAGATCATAAAATATACTAACCGCCTGTTCTCCTTTATCGAGGCCGAATGTACATGCGAAAGGAACCTGACAAGGGCGAAAGTTGTTGATCTATGTTTAAGGAAGCCATGTTGACTTGATGAAATATCGTTGTGATGATTGAGATGTGCCATAAGGCGATCATGCATGATGTACCTTATTGTCAGATAAGCCATTTACAGCCAGAGACATAGCTAAATTCACGGCAAAAGATACCGTTCTTTCACGAGTGCTGTCGCTTACGCAAAAAGGGTGGCCCACGTCAATTGTTGATCCTAACCTAAAACCATATTTTGATCGTAGAAATGAGTTGTCTGTAGACGAAAGCTGTATAGATAATAGATAATAGAGTGGTGGTACCTGAACCAATGAGAAGCCACGTACTATCTCTGTTGTATGACCAACATCCAGGTATAGTACGTATGAAGTTGCTTGATAGAAGTCACATTTGGTGGCCAGGTATCGATAAAGCAATTGAACAATTGTCCTTAACATGTGAGGTGTGTCAGCTAGCTAGGGGAGTTACTCAAAAAGTTCCTCTGCATAACTGGCCTGGATTGTTAACCAAAAATGGCCTTTTTTGCTGCAAGTTTTTGCATATTTGTGAGGTATGTTAGTTAATAGTTGTTCTGAATCGGCCTGTCGATCATTGGTTGGTTATAGCTCACTCGTCAATTGCGTTGGGGCCTACGGGGTTGGCTTGGTCGCTTTAGGTTAAAGTTCTCCACTGAAAATCAGTTATGACTGAGTGGGTAGATTCTTCAAATTCCAACTCGACACCTTCTCGCGGTTTGGCCCGTGAATAGGGGAGTTTCAATCCCTGAAACTAATGGCGAGCTCTGGGTCGTCGTCGGGGAACCCCTTCCCTTTGACTACCTCCCCGACGGCGACGACAAAGACAACACGGACGGATGATGACACAGACGGAGACGACCACGACGTGGGGGAACCCCTGCCCTCCCCATATGCTTGTGGCTGGTTCTGACCAGCACAGGCCTGTCCCCCCCTTGTCCCCCGCGTATCCCTTACGTCCCTCCCTTTGTCTCGATTAGCCAAGTTGCATAAATATGAGACGTAAAGCAATATCCAATCAATCAATCTAAATTAAAATTTATTTATTTGCTTTTTTAAAGAAATAATGTGGTATGGATGTTGGCATTTAGGTACATTTATATCTCTTAAACTAGTAAGCTTCGCAAACGCTTTTTTAGGCGCGTTGTTGGATGAGCGTAATTGGTGCATTGAGCTGCCATGTGTTCGACGACGAAGGGAGGGACGTAAGGGGCGACGCGGGGGGACAAGGGGTGGACAGGCCTGTGCTGGTCAGAACCAGCCACAAGCGTAGAAGAAATGAATGTAGAATAATGGCCTCTACCTCTGAAAGGAATCTTATATTCACCAGTATGCATAACCCTAAGCCACCCACCACTGCCTAAGGAGCTACTACTAGGTCTACTGTACACAAGAAAACTTCAGTGAAAACCTGCCCTCAAGTGACTCAGATTCAGAAGAGTGCACCAGCGACCCTCCCGCTACATCATCGAAAAGCTGTCCAAGCCATGATCTGACATCGATGGAAGAATGCCGATGAATGTCGATGAAGAATGATGATGAATACTGTAAATAGTCCACGTAACTGTGGAGTGTTGAAATTGAGTGTGAAGTGAGTGCAACAAATCCGACTCTGCAGTCAGATACCTCAAATACCACAGACACTGAGGTAGACCCAGATGAAGATTCCTCTTGACATGAATAGTGAAGATTCCAGCGGTGATTCTGGAGATCATAGTATATCAGAAAACAATTCGAAACAACAACTCGAAGAAACCACTCGGTGGTCAGACATACCAATGCCATAAAAGATTTAACTTCTTTTACTTGGGGCTACAAAACTCAAGTATAAAATGACTGACGCAAGCGTGGTTGATGTTTTGCGCTTTAATTAATATATCATCACCAGCTGACATTTTTCCTCAGAGTAATTATTTCATAAAAAAGGAATGACATCTGCTCAAATCCAACACATATGTCCAGGATGTGGGAATTACGTTGGCATTGCCAGTGGCAAACACCAGCATAAGTGCAATAATTGTACCAACAACTTTCTTGAGGATAGTAACATATTTATATACCTTCCCCTACATGATCAGTTAAATGATGTACTTACAACCGCTAAACTTGAGTTAAATTCACAAAGTAGCGACAGTTCTCTTCTAACACGTAAGTAGATGGTAAAATGTATACAAATTTAAAAATCCAGTCACATGAAAATGTACTAGCTTTGTCATTTAGCTGTAATGTGGTCCCTGTTTTCAAGTCATCCAAGTTCTCCGTCTGGCCAGTGCTGTGCACAATAAAAGAACTAAAATCAATGGTTCGAAGTTAGCATATGATGATTGCAAGTGTGAGGTTTGGTAACAGTAAGCCGGAAATGAATGTGTCCTTACAACACACTTTGTGAGAGTGTCAATCGTTAAACAATAAGGGAATTAGTTGTCGCACGAATGGTGAAAATGTACATTACACAGTGCATACTGTAGTTGGAGTTTGTGACTCTGTAGCAAGGCCACTGCTGCAAAATACAAATCAGTTCAATGGGAGGTATGGGTGCGGATAGGGCCCGAGGCCGTCGCTAACGTACAGGCCGGAGACTGCGCTGCGAGTTGTGCTGTGACGTCACGCTAGGGGCCGACGCGTTGCTCGGTAGCGAGGCCCAATACGAGACTCGTTGCCCCCTACCCCGATCAAATAGCCATTTGACCCGGGAATATTTGTTACAGATTTTTTTCTTCTTCAGATATTGTTTGTTATGCATATCTTTATATGCGAATGAAAGTTTACCGCTCTGCGACCCCCCCCATTACTACAATTATTTAAAAGATGTGTGCTCGTTAGTCTTGTGGTTAGCGTATCTGCTTCCAATGCAAAGGTCAAGGGTTCGATTCCCGCTACAGTCAGAAGTTTTTAACTTCTGATAAAAACTTCTGATTTGGACTTAGGTCCATTAGTTCTTGTCTAAGGAGTTTGTAAACGGTGACTTGGAGCCGTCCCAGCAACGAAAAGCACATAATATATTTCAGAGTTTTTCTGAACGGCCTTTTTGATTCTGGCGTTGATTCGCGGGTGTTCGCACTTCCTACCCCTGAAATTGCTATATTACCTATTAAAAATATCGATCTTTGGTTGGTTATCGCTCACTCGTCGATTGCGTCGGGGCCCGCAGGGTTGGCTTGGTCGCTTTGATTTAAAGTCCCCCACTGGAAATCAGTTATATAACTGAGTGGGTAGACTCAAAATAAAATTTATTTATTTAATTTATAATGTGTAGTTATTCTTTAGTAAAGTAATTTTTTTAACAATTGGTTTGCCAAAAAAATTTGTTAAATGAAAAATTAATGACCACACTCGAATTTTTTTTGTCAGGTACCGCAAATGAAGGACAGAACTAATAAGTTTGTATCAAATTACATTAGTAATAAAGTAATTATTATTATAATTATATGTGAGTATTTTTTAGTTTTGGGTTAGAAAATAACAATGCAGAGTGCTTTAATACGTTGAACAGATTTTATCTATATTGTTTTCCTTGCGTGTGTCTAATTAGCATTAATTTTATAACACTCAGTTCGTTCATTAAAAGGCAATGAATACTGTCAATATGGGTATCAAATGAAAGTTATTAATGATGCGGATAAAAAATGTTGATATCTTATACTAAGCATGTTTACATGCGTGTGTATATTATGTTGATGTAATAAAATACAAAAACTATTATGTTATTCCAGTAAAATCGGAGAGGAACAAGTAGTTTCTTGGAAATTATTAAAATTTATTAATTATATATTTTTATATAAAAAGTATATTAATTAACATGAACAAGGATACATATTACATTATAATTACCAAAGATATAGTTCGTTTGCTGTGAATATAAACAGGATTATGCGTTTGGTTGTGATTTCTAACTTCTTAGATAAGTGCAGTTAAAACGCTTAGAAAAAGTTAATAATTGCTTCAAATATAGTTAGTTTCATTGCAGAAACATTTACTTACTGTATATACATCTACCACATATCCTAGTCTCAAAAATTGTGGAAGGGTCTTTGAGCGCACGCCTATCTAACAACACGCGGCAGCTGCTGGCGCGCTGCACAGTCGGCCCACTAGCGTGACGTCACGAAAGCCAGGCTACGGCCTGAGAACGAAGTGAATATAGCGACGGCCTGGATATTGCCTTCATCCTGGAGTAATGGTACCACAGGGAAGGGGTCAAGTCAGAGTGTACCCGCATGATGAGCAATCGCGAGGCCGTCACACCTTTCTGATGATAAAGCGGATAAAGGCCGCGTACAGACTACCTTTTGAATTTCTAATTGCGCATGTGTTCCACACAAACAGTGGAACACTCGCACTTTTATCATCGATTTTGAGGGGTAACTACAGACAGCCCTGAAATACGTAGTCCGTTGGGGATGCTGGTTCCATTATGCACAAGTAAGTAACTAAATCGTTATTTCAATACAACTTTTGCGGATATTGTGTGGTGTTTAATTTAGAGCCCTCGCATTCTTAAAAATCAAAATTACATACTTAATTTTGTCGGTTCCAAATGCTTTTGCTGCACCCGAAGAACTGGCTCCAATGGATGAGTCATTTGCTGCACCCGAAGAATCGTCTACCCTGGATTAGTCAATTGCTGCTACTACATTTTGCCCTAGTTATAAAATAAGGCCTTAACCTACCGGTACGGATACACCTGATTATTGTTCCTTTAGTTATTTAGTACAAACTTGTCATTGTATATAATATTAATAAGAACGAAACAAAAATCCATAAATAAGTGATATCACCTGCCATAGCTTATGTGTCAAGCAACCCAAATTTCTAAACATCATTTTTTCACAGCGGCATTACCCAAAGTTCTTGGGTTGCTAGAGGATCTGTTTTTTAAGATTAACCGAATTTCTAAGAAACAAAGCAGAAACTCAGCAATGCTGTTAAAACTAACACATGAAAGCACCTTATCCCTACCAATACCATTGACGAGGATGACTATCTGCCTTTGAAATCTATGCCTGAGATTATTGGCCTTGATGGACAACTGAAGAACGATAAAAATTTGATTTGATTGGATATTGCTTAACGTCTCATATTTATGCAACTTGGCTTATCGAGACGAAGGGAGGGACGTAAGGGATGACGCGGGGGGACAAGGGGTGGAGAGGCCTGTGCTGGTCAGAACCAGCCACAAGTGTATGGTGAGGGCGGGGATTCCCCCACGTCGTGGTCGTCTCCGTCTGTGTCATCATCCGTCCGTGTTGTCATTGTCGTCGCCGTCGGGGAGGTAGTCAAAGGGAAGGGGAAAGTTCCCCGCCGACGACCCAGAGCTCTCCATTAGTTTCAGGGAGTAAAAGGCCCCTAATCACGGGCCAAACCACGAGAAGGTTGCGATTGACTTGAAGCCCAATCACGGCCAACCACGAGAAGGTAGCGAGTTGGACTTTGAAGGCCCTCTCAAAGTTGCTAAAAAAAGGTAGGCATATGTCATAATTCAAACCTGCTGAGGATGTAGCTGAAGACACTGATTCTTTTGTCTTAGTGGCTTTACTAGTCTTAGGATTTGTCCAGACCTTGGCCTATACAAAATTTAATTGAACTTAATTTCTTATCTTGCATTTAACTATTTTATATTTTATTCTCCTCTCTTTTAGTCACGTGGTGTTGTGGGACATTTTCATTCCTCCGACCCAGCCCGGCGACTTCTTCATGCAACACAAGAAGAAATGAATTTGCCAATTCTAAATGTAGTGCAAGAAGTGGACACTAGGAGGAACAGTGAATACGCTATGCTTCAGCGCCTGTTGAATCTGTAAGATCCTATTTCACGAATCATGGTTGATTATGATGAAGTTACAGGTTTCACAGCCTCGGACTGGAAACTTACTAAAGGTCTTGTAACTATCTTAAAGACCATGGATGAGGCCACTACAATCTCCAGCGCTGTAAAATATCCAGCAACATCAATGATTATCCCATTAATCGAAGGAATGCTGAGCAACATAAAAACTCACATTGAAAAATCTGCCCATTGTTCTGGAATAATGTTTGCCAAAGAGCTCAAAAGAGCAATTAAGTCAAGATTCCCATTACCAAAATCCAACTTGACTCTCATGTCAGCAATGTTTTTAGATCCAAAAAACATAGTTATGGGTCAGCATGAAGAACAAATGGGAAAGTTCCCCGACGACGATCCAGAGCTCGCCATTAGTTTCAGAGAGTGAAACTCTCCTAATCACGGGCCAAACCACGAGAAGGTTGCGAGTTGGACTTTATGTCCCTTGAGCTTCAAAGTTTGACATTTTAAATTTCCCGCACATTTGTTTTTACTTTCACTTCAAAGTTTTAATGGCGTATTCCATTGGCATGCACTCAGTGCGCACTCGACGAGTGCAAATACGTCATAGCACTCGCCCGGTGCGAAGCAGTGCGCCTGTCAGTGCAGTTCCCAATGGAACACGAAAAATGTGCAAATCGTGCAAACATGGTTAGTTAGTTATTAGGGTTTAAGGGCACACAACACTAAGGTTATTAGTGCCCGTATTCTCTTTTTGAGTGATGTGTAATTTTTAAATTCTATTATACAGCTTTGTTGATTTCAGATATTTAAAAACATTTGTTATATTCTCAGATTCATCAGATAAAATTTATTTTTAATTAGGTTTAAGTCTAAAATTATTCCTCTCGTCCATGTGTTGGGGACATTCTACTAAAATGTGCTTAACAGTTAAAATCTCACCACACTGCTGACATGGGGGTGGATCTTCGCCTCTTAGAAGGTATCCTTGAGTGAGATGTGTGTGTCCAATGCGTAGACGGGTCAGAACAACCTCTTCGCGTCGAGAAGAGCGTCTTGAAGAGATCTAGGGTGTTACATCGTCTTTTATTTCACGGAGATTATTATTTTGCATGATATGCCATTCTTTGCACCACCTTTCTTTAAGTTTGAGTTTAAAGAATGCTTTTAGATCTGGCGTTACAACTTAATGGCAATCAACTTGTGTTTTGTTAGCAGCTTTTTTGGCATTTTGGTCGGCGAGATCATTTCCTAAAATGTCGGAATGGCCAGGGGCCGAACCAAAAACTATTGATTTTTGTTTTGCAGCAAGTTTCGACAATATTAGGTGTATTTTATTTATTATTCGGTGTGTAGTGTTAATTTGGCAAATAGCCTCTAGTGAACTTAAAGAATCCGTGCACACTAAGAATTTGGAGTCCTTGTTATCAAGAGCAAACACACATGGTGGCGTGTTTGGAAGATGCTAGTCTGTCGGCTATTGAAGTGACTATAACATACGTAGTAAAAGGGCAAGACAACAGAGAAGTAGTGACGAGTGAAGGTGTGCTTTGCTACGTGTCCACAGTCGATGGTAAGTGTTATATCAAAACAATTTGAATAAAATATTTAGCGTATGGCTAGGCTTGTAGGCCCTACGGCTTCTAACCTACAAATTGCGCCAACTTTCTTGATAGGGCTAGGCCTAGGCTAGGTTTTATACTAGGGTTGAATTGCGTTTCTTTTTCAAAGAAATTAAATGCAGTTTGACAACCACCATGTAGGCCTAGGCCTTGTCCTATCATGCCTAGGTCTAGCCCTAGATTTATGGGAGGCCTAGAGTCTACGACAAGAAGGTGCCCAATTTTGGGGCGTTGCCCCCCACTACGCCTTTGGACCCCGTAGGAACCTGTGTAAGGGATTCTTTTTATTTAACAAACTTATTGCCAACTGCCAATTCAATTTGTGTCGAGAAGAGCGCCTTGAAGAGATCCAGGGTGTTACATCGTCTTTTATTTCATGAAGCTTATTATTTTGCATGATATGCCATTCTTTGCACCACTTCTCTTTAAGTTTGTCTTTGAAGAATGCTTTTAGATCGGGCGTTATAACTAAATGGCAATCAACTTGTGTTTTGTTACCAGCTTCTTTGGCACTTTGGTCGGCGACATCATTTCCTAAAATACCAGAATGACCAGGCACCCAACAGAAAACTATTGTTTTTTATAATATAATAATGCACGCACTCTAATAGTCTTAGTAAAGCCTACGTTCATTACAGTCAGTCAATTGAGTAATAAAAGTTGTACCTAATAAATGTAATTCTCTTCTTGTTTCAGCTGAAGAGGTCTTAAAAGAACAGCTAAAATTGATTGATTGATTGGATATTGCTTTACGTCTCATATTTATGCAATTTGGTTAATCAAGACGAAGGGAGGGACGTAAGGGATAACGCGGGGGGACAAGGGGTGGACAGGCCTGTGCTGGTAAGAACCAGCCACAAGCATATGGGGAGGGCAGGGGTTCCCCTACGTCGTGGTCGTCTCTGTCTGTGTCATCATCCGTCCGTGTTGTCATTGTCGTCACCGTCGGGGAGGTAGTCAAAGGAAAGGGGAAAGTCCCCGACGACGACCCAGAGCTCGCCATTAGTTTCAGGGAGAAAAACTCCCCTAATCACGAGCCAAACCACGAGAAGGTTGCGAGTCGGAATTTGATGGCCCATGTGATAGGAGAGGAGGGTCTGGAACTATATAATACGTTAACCATTCCCGAAACAATTGTGATATTAGAAGCTCTAAGTAAACATTATTAACCATTTAAAACGTCAAATACCTTAGGAATGCCAGGAAAATGTTGTACCGGTAACCTCTAACGACCTAATCTACCATTTCCAGTCATCATCTGCTGCAACACATGATCGCAATTCTCAACCTGTTGTTTGTACAAATAACAGTTTCCCTCACAACACTAAAGAAGTGTGCACCGAGATAACGCAAACGTTGAAACGGACAAATAAATTTGCTGACTGTACAAAACAGATTGCAAGCATCCAGTTTTAACATTAAGAATGGATAAAATTCTTTAATGGAAGACGGTCATTATGACGTATTCTCAGCCTTCACATGTTCATCATTTTTAAAAAAAAAACCAGTTCAAAAGCAAT
>JAMZAV010011328.1:0-22429 GCA_024449915.1 Sweltsa coloradensis | reverse complement strand
ACACGAAGCATCGACCCAGGGCAAAACCTGTGAAGCGCTCTGCTAGGGCCGCTCGCCGCTATCGCCCTTTTAGGGTGAAAAATGTCACCGGTTTTATCGGCCCGGAAACCCCGGGAAAATTTTGAAAATGACCATGCCTGCCTGCAAGATCATTTTTGGAAAGCTCTAGGCCCTGCCGAGGGGCATGGCGCCCTTTTATCCCTACATGCTCGGTCCTAGCGGGGGCACAAATGGCGAGGGAAACCCCTCACGGGGGCGGGTCCAACTTTTTTTTGGATTTTCTTTTTGAGTACCGATCGTATCTGGCTTTTTTGATCCACCCCCATGAATAAAAACCCATACAGAAATCCACGATCTCCGTCCTGCACCGGAATCCCTGAAAGGGCCTGGGCTTGGGGGATCTTTCAAAAAGATGCACGGGCAACTGCAACGGGGGCCAAATTGGGGGAAACCCACGGATCTTCTCACGCAAGAGAGGGGGTTTCCAGGGTTTGATAGCAGGTACACCGCATTACACGGTTTTGACAGTGCGGGCCCCGCGTCCACGGATAAAGTAACCCCCAAGTACGTCCAATCTGGCACTGGCACGAAAAAACCCATTCAATGAACGCGTCCCGCAGGGGTTTGCCAGTATTCCGTTGCGTCAATTGCATACCAGTCCCACAGCAAACAAGCACACTTGGCGATCCTGAACGGGCGCGCGGCTCTGGGAACGAGCTTGCAAAACCTGCACCCTAAATAAAACATGTCAGATTGTGTTTTTCCCGACGGCCTGAGCGCCGAAGCCGCCACCATTCTGCCGAGCTGCTACCATATTAATGGAGGGTTTAAAAACAGCCGAAAAGCTGCGTTTTGGCCACCCTATTTTGGGCCCCTTATGGCCGAGTAAAATTGATCGAAGCGTTGGGAAAAGTTTTTAAAAAGCCGGGGTCTGTTGATCATTTTGATCGGCGAGCGCCTGGGGTGATGCTCGGCGCCCCGCGCCTCTCGGCCTATATAGGTTACCACTTGCTGGATAAGCAAGATCAAAAAGCAGCCGCGCGTTTCAGTGGTAATACCGCATCCTTACGAGTATACGGTGACTCCAAAAATTTTTTCCGGGGGTGCCCGCTCTGGAAGGGCCAGCCTGTCGCCGAAAAATGCTTTTTAGATTCCCGCAAAACGTGCCGCAGGGAAAAGGTTAGAATAGCCCCACGCAGGGCCCCAAAAAAACCCCTTTACGGTTTCCCCAAATTCAATGAATTGGAGCACAAAAAGCTTGGCGTTTTTTAAAAGCGCTTTTCGCTGGCCTGAAGGCGAGGTCATTAAGGCCGAGTACGCGGGAATGAACGGATCCGATGAGCTTACGCCGGGGAAAATGATTCGGGGGAGTGAACGTACCAACACCGCTGCAGTTTTATTTGACGGGTATAACCGGGGACTATAGTACATTTTTTCCATAGTGTCGGGGCCAGACCTGGCTTTCGGCAGCCTAAAAATGATGGGAAACCCAGCCCGAGCGCTCCGGCATCTGGGGCTGGCGTGGCTGCACCCACTGCCGGTAAAAGGGTGGCGGAACAAATGGCTCTGGCGGAGATCCCGCAAAGCTTTTTTTAAATCAAGCCTGATCCCCTATGAAGAGGATGAGGTGACTGGGTTTTGATCATCGATAACCATGATCTCCCCCTTTTTGCCCCCGTTAGCCCCTGACTTTGGCGACTTTCGTGTTGGCGTTGGGTAATGTCCAATGAAACTACCTGGGGAACGGGCTTCGGCTTAACGCCAAAAATTTGGTGGCCGCAGTGTCTAAACTGATGCGGTGCAAGATCGTTTTTAGTCGACAAAAAATCCGGTGGTGACCCGTTTCCGCAATCCCTTTTGGGGTTAACCGGGCGTCTTCGACTCGTCGAAACCAAAACCACCCCACTGCGATCAAGCGGGACGCTCCCAGCATCCTCGATGGTTTACTCTATGGTAATGGTGAGGCGGTGACGGGTCAACCCGTCAGCGACAACTTGGGGGCACTTTGCGGTTTTCTGGAAAGTTGATGCCCCTTATTTAACGTTATCAATCCCCACTCAAGCCTGTGTGCTTACCCCCATTACCACCCATCGCCGCCATCGAAACCCGGTGCGCCAGTGGATTTAGTGTTCCATCCATCCCTACCCAGGCGGCCAATCCCAGTTTCGGGGTTGATTGCAACTGCTAAAGAGGTATTTTGCGGGTTGTCGCAGCAACGGGGCAGCCTGGGTAATAACCTGTTTATTTAAAACCGGGCCAGGGTACGGCTGTTGCCAACCCCCTCAGGGCCTCGACAACAAACCTGTGAAACCGCGCCTATCCCGTGGCTCGCCAGTTTAAACCCTCGGGGTAAACCCCTGGTGGGTTTATGGGGGCCTGAAATACCTGTATAAGGGCAAGCAAATCTCCGTGGGTTTGGAGGATCATTTCGGGGCAAACTGCTGGCCCCCAATGGGGTGCACATTTTAAAACCAACCACGCAGAAGCGGATCAGGATGAATGGATATTTTTATGACCTGCTCGGTTGGCGGATAATTTCATCATGGGGATCCCGGGCTCTGATGACATTATGCTCTTTTACCAAACCACCTTTTTTTCATGATGCACTCTACCTCGTAAAACCCTTGGGGCTAAAACCCTCCCCGGGTTTTGCTCTCGGGCTGGAACGAGGAGTCCTCACCCACGAGAGGGCCGCCTCCCCTTTGGGGAACAACTCCCTTCTACCTTTCGCCAGGTTTTGGCGAGACTAAAACTGGGTTCGATGTGAATACGAAAACCGCGACTACCAGGATAACCCTTGGGCAATTTTTTCGCCCCTGACTCCAGCACGCTTGCCGGGGCGTGCTGGCACCACCCTGCCGACTGCCCGCATCGGGAGTTTCAATATGCTCACCCCAAGCGGGGGATGCCGTGTCTGCCTTTGATCATCCGATGAAAACCCAAAAATGCAGCAGAAGGGCAACGACATTAGTGCTACAGAGTGCCGCACCCAATCGCCAACCTTCTGAAACGGCCTGATTTGGGTCGCCAACTTGATGCTGCTCGAAAACCTTTACTGGATCAGCACGCCAGTAAGCATCCCCAAGTTACGATCTGGTCTGGGATTTCCGATGGCCTCTCTGCACTGGTGTCCCTCGGCACAGTGTGCCGTTACTCGCTCAGCTGCGGCAGCATACCAAGCTGAAGGCTGGGCGCAGTCGCCAGTGATCCTGGTACAACAAGGGCGTGTTCATTGCTGATGAAATAGGCAACGGGTTGGCGGCAAGATGGTGCTGATCCTGATAGGGAACGCCCCCGGCCCCTTACTCCCCGGGCAGCCTTGGCCTCATTTTACTTTTGCCCCCCGAAGTGGGGGTAAGTGATGCCAAAACGCAAATGTTCTCTAATGTGCGCCAGGGAAGGCTGACCTATGTCAGTGCCTGCCATCGCCTGCTCTATCTGATGCGCCACGCCTGCCAACAAACCTCAGGGTCGATTAAAAGAGGAGACAGAACTGCCGCTACTGAACGAGATCAGCCAGAAAAACCTCTGGGATTTTCTTTTGGGGAAAGTAACCTGGGATCTAGCAAAAAGCTGGGTTTTTTGGGGGGAACTGCCGCTAAACGGAAAAAAACTGTTGACGTGTCGGCCAAAATCTTAGAATTCGCCTCCGGGTGGGTTTGGCGAAGGTGGCGGAATTGGTAGACGCCAGTTTTCAGGTGTTGTGCCTTTAGGGAGGGGGGGTTCAAGCCCTCTCTTCGCCCATCTCCCACAAATTTATATTCCCCAAGATAAAGGCGAAGGTGGGGGAATTTGGAGCCCGGGGCTAGCTTCAGGTGGTGTTTTACGGACGTGGGGGTTCAAGTCCCTCTCTTCGCCCCAAAGCTGGTGAATAATCAAAATAAAACATTTGTCTGTGTGAAATATTGTCGGCGAAATATTTTTTGCAAAATATTTCTGTGCGAAGGGGGCGGAATTTGTAACGCCTAGCTTAGGTGTTAGTGTTTTTAAGGGGACGTGGGGGTTAAAGTCCCTCTCTTCGCACCATAAATATGCTTATGTTTTAAATTTCCCTTACCCCTTTTTGCAAAAAACTCCCTGATTCTGCTCTCCTTAAACCCCATTGAAAAGCAAACTGATGGCGGCTAGTCCCCGGCTAATGCCATGCAGGAAGCAATAAAAAATGTGGCGCGCACGGGCGTTGAAAACTCACCAGGGGCCACATGGCAATCGCATACCCCCCGCAGTTGGTCATATCGGATCAAACCAACCATAACAAAATCGACCGTGGGTAGCAGGATCCCCCAGCACTGGCAAGCCCTTGACTCAACGCCAACGGAAACCCACAAAAACCGAAAGGGGGGGGTAATTACGTTGTTAAAATAACGCCTCCCTATGATAATGATAACAATATCATATAACGTTTTTTTCATCCCCATTTTTTCCCGATCCTAAAAAAGAGATGACAGGGCCCAAAGGGAAAAAAAGATAGTTTCCCCCCCAGCCTTCAGGCAGTGTTTCGAGAGGGCAACATGTCTGAGGGGAAAAAGTTTCTGATGGAAAAAAATCATTGAAAAAATCATCTTTTGGCAAATTTTACTCAGCTTTTTGGGTACTGCCCCCTTTTTTAGCCCGCTGCCCCCCAACCCGTTTTACCTCACAGATTGTTGATCAATACCTGAACATTTTTCTTAAAACGGGGCTACTGGGATGGCTCGGTGGTGATCGATAAAATCAGTGATTAACCGTATTTTTTTTGGGGATACCAAAAGGGCAATGACCAAAGGCCCGCCCAACTCACTGATCCGTATCGCTTCCTCCCAAAATGAGCCCTAAGTAATGGTTAAAATGGGCGAAGGGGAAGTTTTCAAATGCTGATCCCTGAAAAATAGCCCCAAAAGGGGGGCCATTTCCGGTCTATATGCACACAACCATTCGGTTTTACACCTCGCCACCCACCACTGATGCCTCGGGAACTCCTGGTAAAAAACCCCCAAAAACCCTGTATTTACCCCGGGCCTACCCCGGCACAACGTTGGGAATGGGTAGCAAAACCCAATCTCCATCTCCCCAGGCGTGCGGCACTTTTCCAATCTGGCCTACGACTTTTCTGCTGACGCTCTCCCCGTCCCTGGGAAAATCTTACAATGCGCTATGCGTGAGAAAAATCACTACCCCATTGGGCATGCAGACACCACCCCCTCACCCAGTGCAGAAAATGCTCACGTTTTATATCCCCTCTACCGGGGGCAAATACCCGCCGTGATACCACCGCAGCAGCGGCAGCGGGGGGGGTTTTTTCCACCCCGCTGATATGCAGCGCTGGATGCAGAATTTTTTCCCCCGGTGTTATGGGCCCCGCAAGGCAACCCCGAGCCGTGAAAAACCCTGTATTTTTTAACGCAGGTTTGCTGTCACTTAAAGGGTGGATGACCCCGGGGACCTGCCGCATTAGGGCTAGGGTGGGGATCTATGGCTGCACAAATGGGCCCGCCCCGATGATTTAAAAAACCGGTGGTGGGGTGGGGTTTTTCACGTATTGGCGATGATACCGCAGAAAAAATCGGGGGTTTTTTTGGTTGTTCCCGCCGGGGAATGACCAAATTCACCAATTTTAAATGACCCATCACCGGTTGGTCGGGAATTTTCCACCAAAAGGGGGAAAAACGACCAGACGCCAACGCTGATAAACTTGTCTGATACAACTTGTCTGATACAACTTGAGGCGGTATTCATCACGGAACGCAGTGGCGCCCCAAAAAAGATGGGGCCCCTCCCGGTACCCAAAAGGGGGATACCCTATCTATCCGACGCAAAAACAGGAGGGGGGTTTAGATGTTGGTCTGACGTGATGGCGGTTTACTTCAAGCTTCCGGCAAAATCGATTATACCCACATCAATGAAGCTGTAGGGGTGTTGGCTGCCTCATCACTTTTTCCTCTTTTTGGGCGGGTTTTCCGCGAGGCAAAACGGCGAACCCTACTGTCGCCGTGCCCGGGAGCTCTTAAGCCCCATCCTTGGCGTAGAGTTTTGTTTGATCCCCGGGAAAAGGTATCGGCCAAACGTAGCCCAAAAATCACGCACCCTTTCTTTATGGATTTTACCATCAAATAACTCCGAAAAACCCTATACCGGCCAGCATGATTGCTTGCCCCTTTTTTACGGCGCGTTCATAACGGGGAAATGGGTATGCGGCCAAATCCTTGCCGTATGGTGTAAACGTTTAAACTCAGAGTCAGTTCGGCCCCATCCATAAAACCCAGATTCACCCCCTTTCCCAGCTAGCGGATGTACGGTATGGCCCCATCGCCCATCAGCACCCAAACTGGGGGGCAAAACTGCGCGCGTAACGCCCGGAAAACGGGAAAATCTGACGTTTTACCCTAATCTGCACTGCCCCCCAAAAGCATATCAAACGCCATTTCCAATGGGGGTTAAAGGCTTCTGGGGGCAGTTGTTGCAGGGGTTCCTTCTGGGGATCCAAACCGCAATAGAACACAGATAAGGACAGCAAAAGGTAAAATGCCAAATCCTCACCAAAAAAAAACCGTCGGGCCGTTGCCTGGTTGATTTTCCGGGGTACGAATGGTCGCCACCACGCGCTGTGGGGGTAACCCCAGAAGGTTAAGGGAAATATCCGCTGTTGACCAACCGGGATTTGGCACCATCGGGGGCCACCATAAAGAGGGGTGAACTCTGCCCATCTTCCAAAGTACAAAGGGCCTCTTTTTCACCCCAACAACCTTTTTTAAAAATCCCGCAGGAGCGATCAGGGTAACATCCCCCAATGTTGCAGCCTTTTGTTCCAAAAAACCCTTTTGGGATCAGGTTGTTCTCAAAAATGTGCCCTAAAGGGGTGAAGCCGTACTCATCACCGCAAAAGCAAAGTTACCCAAGCTGTCACGCTCCCAAAATTCTATCGCGTTTTAGGCACTGGCCGTAGATTGACAATCTTTCCCACACGCCAAGCTGTGGGATAACTGTTCACTGGCAAAATTAATGGCTGAAACAGTAAGCGGTTGTTCCTGCAGTGGCAAGCATTTTTGGGTTGACGATGCTCTAACACCGCCACCCCCAAACCCTCCCCTGAACCACGCCCCGGCCAACCCCACCATACCGCCCCAGCGATAATCACGTCAAATGACGCATGTTGCTTTGATTCCTTTAAATTTGCGTTTAACCCAACCCAATTACTTTGGGAAATCTGTCGCGCCAACCGGTAACCTGGCCTCACCACAACCCCAGGTTACGCCCCGCCCCCAAGGGGGGATAATTTTTTTGGCAAATAAAGGATCAAGCCCTCAGTCACCAAAAAGTCGCCTTTTTGGGCCGCTTTCCGCCCCTGTTTTATAACTGCTCAAAAAGGGGTAAGCAACCCAGATCACTGCCCCTTTTTGGCCGCTCCGCTAACGTCCGCCAAAAGACATGACATCTCGCAAGCCAAATTAAACCCTGCCCCGCAATAGGGTCGTGTCTCGCGGCTTGCCCACCCGTGCCAAGCGGGGGCTGACTGTGGTTAGCCACCCGCAAACTGACAGGGTAACAATGGCGTTTTCCAGCCTTGAGGATCTTGCCCCCGCCAGCCAAAGCCTTTGTAACTCCTGATAAAAAAGATCATCTCCCCCGCTTTCTTGTTCACGTTGCGCTTGTGGATGGCACCAACCAATGAACTACGCCCGTTCGCATCGGAAACAACCCCAAAGACCATAACTGTAAAACGCTCAAAGCTCGCCCTTGTGGTGCTTCCGGTGGTGATTTTCGAAAGGGTTTGACCTGCTTTTAATCCTTTGTTTTCCACTGAATATGGGAAGCTTTGGGCCCGCGCTGAAAGTGAACCCCCGTGCCACCAACAGTTGCCCCTGCGTGCTGGCCCCTTGCTTAATTGCACTTCAACCTGATCCATCCCGCGTGAATCTCGCTGCTTTTGCAGGGGAAGCATGTGACTCCAGGGGCTTTGCCAAAAGAGCGATAAAACCCCTGGCCTGCCTGATCGTTTTAACCACCTCCCAATGCCTCAAGGCAATAATTGTGCCCAAATCCAAATGCCCATAGGCCGCTCATGACATAAACCTGAGTGATCGCCGGGGCGCAATCGCCAATGCCGGCCGATACCGACACGCTGAAACGCGGGAAATTACCTTGTCCCAAAAGGATTGCTCTGGCATAAAACCCGGGATTACCCCAAAGCACCCAAAAACTGAGTGGCCTCACCAAATCAATTTTTACTCTCCCTTTGAGACAATGCAGAGATCCCCAAAGGCCAGTGGGGCCCCCAGCCATCCCACCACCTAAAATGATAAAATCATGTATCGGGGCCGCCGCCACAAGGCTTCAACGCTCTGCGTCCTTTCACCACGCGGGGGGGGGCAGTTTTTCGTGGCCGCGGGTGATCAAAATACGTTTCAATACAAATCCAAATACCACGGTTTTCCGGGGGGACCTCCGCATTGGGGCGCAATATAAAACCCCCGGGCTCTACGTCGGACCATCCCAGGTTCAAGGGAGACGATCGCGGGGGGGGGGAAACCATAGTCCCCTACATCTGCACATCCAGCCCAAACCAAATGGCTCAATCCGTGCAAAAAAAATGGGCGTGCGCTTGTTCACGCAGTTGTTCCACGTCCCCGCAGGACCCTAACTGACCAACCCCCATGCACCCATCCCGAACCCCCTCTCTTCATTTCCCAAAAATGCTGACACCCGGTTTAAAACATCTCTAATGCTTTACATGGATCCCGAACCACATCATAGAGGGCCGCTGTGGCGGGCTGAATTTGCCACCACCGGAAAAGGTTGGGGAAATTCCCCAGCATAACTCGGGTATTCGAAACCGCACCCACCAGTCCAAACCCCCCTCCCCGCATCCCCGACTCATTTTCGGTGTAATGCAGAATGCAGCCTTTTCACCATACCCACAATGGTTTTATGGCAGGAGAACGCGCCCCAGGGCAATAACTCGGCAGGATCCCCCCTTCCCAAGGTATTCAAACTCCGGCCGAACATTTTTGCATCGCGGAGTAGGGGCCAAAGCGCTAATTTCACCGCCCGGCGAAAATCGCCATTTCTGCCACGTTTTGAACAGCCGCAATCTCATGTAGCCAGGGGCAAAATCGTCGTGTCGCAGGCGCAGCCAGATTCTGACGAAAGCCTTTTACCAGCGTACCCAATGCCCCAAACAGGATCGCATGCATGGGCATACTGCCCTTGAGCGTGATAAACCACATCAAAACCCATTCAATAATAGCGGGGAGCTGAAGATTGTTTCATCAAAAGCCAAACACGCTGCACTCCTAGCTTTTCAGGAGCCCCTTGTTTCCCCAAAAGCCGACCAAACCGATCTCTGCCGTCAAAATCACGTACTCGGGTTTAAAAAGAACACTGGGGTTATGGTTTTCATCACTTTTTAAGGATCAATACCGCTTTTAGGTTCATTCCCCCCCCCGGGGAGATACCGAAATCGCTATTTTGACGATAAGGGTATTCGGAATCTGCATTACGTGTCGTTCTGGTGCTGAAAAAATAACCGCTCACTGGCCGGAGCCATTTTTGCCCAAAAAGTTTGGGGGCGATGGTGAAATTCCCTTTTTGCCAAGACCGTATCCTCTTTGATTTTTCCGTTTATAAAACGTCAAATTACCATCTCACCCCGCGGAGATACTCTTTTAAAAACAAACTTTAGTGATTTTTTCAACCATAAAAACACCAGTTCGAACACTGGTTTCCCCCAAACCCATCGTTCTTTTTTTTGATTTTGATCAACAATTCTGTTCGCTACTAAATTTTGTGATCGGCGTAAATTATTCATACGAAAGCACGAGCTTTCAACTGATTAAACTAAAAAATTAACCCCAACCCCAATAAAAGAGAATAAAAGATGAAAAACCCCCTATCGCCCCTTTTAAACCCTTTATCGCCGCCATGCTAGCTCTGCGTTTTAAAGGCAAATATCAGCGACTAGAAAGCTACAAAAGCACCCATGGGGTCAGCCAAGGCACCAACGCTGAAGCATGAAGACTAAAAGAAGTGAAAAAGGGGCTGAAGCCAACAGGCTTTAGCCCCTCTGATTTTTAGCAGATTGAACGGTACCAAAGCCCATTCAGCTTGTAAGAAAAAAAATACTAATCAACACCCCTGCAACTTCATGATAACCGGTATATTTATCCCCCTTGGGAAACAACCTGTTCGTAATGGCCAATTCTAACCACCTTTGGCAAACGATCCCCCGCCTTCAAACTCCGAGACTAACCATGTTTCGACAATAGATTTAGCCAACTCCACACCAATAACCCGTGATCCTAAGGTCATAATCTGTGCATCGTTACTTTTGCGTGCCCGCTGAGCCGAATAAGTATCATGGCATTGTGCTGCACGGATCCCTGGAACCTTGTTGCCACAATACTCATGCCAATGCCAGTACCACATAACAGAATACCGCGCTGATGCTTTCCATCCTTGATGGCTTGCGCTACCTGAAAGGCAATATCTGGGTAACTGGCTTGAGTCGTGTTCGGTTGCCCTGTGTAGTCGGTCACTGGAATATCGCGTTGTTGCAGAAAAGCAACGATCACATTTTTTAATTCAATGGCGGCATCATCGGCGCCAATCGCATAGGCTGCATAAAACTCTCCAGGCTGGTAAGGGGGCTGACGCTCCTCGCGTTCACGTCACTCCATTACCATAACCACGAATAATCAAATGTTCAACTTATGATCTTTTGATTTATAAATTATGACCATAAAATCAACTTAATGGCCAGTAAAGTTATTTCAATCGGTCTATAAAGTCACTATAAACACCCCTTAAAGTGCTAACTTGAACATCATCACACTTTTAAAGTGTGATGATGGGCAATCACTACAATAGTGAGTAGTGTTCATATGTTACTAATGTGTTTTTATGAACACTATAAAAAACCCGACAAGGAGAAAACTATGTGTCAGAACTGCGTAACACCGGCAAAAATGGCGGCAGGGATCCCAAAGCCCATGAAAGCAGTCGTCGTTTATGCTCCACGGGATTACGCCTAGAAGAAGTCGCAGTACCCCAAAAATTGGTCCCAAAGAGATTGGGGAAAGGGGAAGTTTGCGGTTTGTGCTGGGATGTGAAAGCTTTTAAAGGGGGCCGCCAGTTTTTGGGGTGATGAAAAGAAACCCTGCCACAAAAAAGCCCGAGATCCCTGGGAGAATTTTTATCGGCCATTTTGTCGGTTACGGTGAAGGCTTTTTGAAGGGTTAAATTTTGGGGATCGGGTGATACAGAGCAGTTTGTCCCCTTTTGGGAATCCCGTTTCTGTCATCGGGCCCAATTGATGTGTGAAAAAAAATGACCTCTAGGGTTTCCGAATAATGTGAATGGGGAATGGCGGGAATACAAAATTCCCCAAAGAGGATCAACTACCATGTTCCGCAGAGATGCGCCCCCCCAAAGATGCCATCCGACCGAACTTATGCCTTTTCATTCCATGCAGTACAGCGAGCCAAATCAATTGGGGTGTAGTGGTGCTGGCGGGGGCCGGGAACCCTAGGGCTGGGAATGTTTGGGGCAAAAAAAAAAATTTGGGGCCCATCAAAATTGATCGTCCTCGACTGTTCGATGAGCGTTAGCATTAGCAAAAGAGTTGGTGCCGACGGGTATAAACCCATACGTGATGATGTTATGGCCATAGTCAAAGGAAGATAAAGGTTTATGGGCGATATCAATCGAAGCCACTGGAGAAACAGAAGTCGGTTGAACGGGGTTTTTGATGCTGACCGTAAGGGGGGGGGAACTTTTGTCGAATTTCGGTATTTAAAGTTTCCCAGTTCCCGGGACGGGAAAGCTTTTCAGCGATCGAAAAGAATGGACGTACTGGGATCACCCCTCGCCCTTTTGATCCACGGTCATCGAAGGGATCAGCAAGGGTGCCTGCCCACAAAAGGGGTGGTGCGCAAATACTCCCACTCAAAAACTTTCGCTGAAGTTTCGACATGATGAAACGGGGCCCTTGGCTCGATAAAAGTGGGGCTTAACCCAATCTATAATGCCGATACCCAGGTTAATGATGACGGGTATGTCACTTTTTGGGGTGCGGGCACCCTCACCTCTCCCTTTAAATGTTTTGGGGTTTTCTATGTTAACTGGACTGATTCATCGCATTGGTCTTTCACCAAAATTAACCCCTCGGTTATCCCGGGGGTTTTTGGTTTTTATGTGGTAAAGGGTTTTGGGAAACAAGGGCGGGCTTTCTCCTACCTTATTGGAAAGGGATTAAGCATTAAAAAACGGCCTTGCTTTTCAGCGTTTAGGTTTTGCCGTGCGATTGCAGCTTGGGTTTTTCGGGGTGCTAGCGGAAAACTTTAGTCGTCGGTCATTTTGGGCTGGGTATGCTGTTTATTTGGCTCAGTGGTTTTCTGGTTGGGGATGCCAATAACAATCTCACGGTGATGATACCAACTTATGCACGGCGGATTGGGTTTTTTTTATCCGCTTTTTTCCCTAGGTTTTTCTGGCTGGTACCTATGAAGTTCCAGCAAAAAGGGCTAGGCTCTGCGGAGGGATCTTCGGTTGTTTACAGGGGGGTTTAAAGGGTTTTTGGGGGGGCTCATTCAGATTATGTTGCCCATCTGGCGAAATCAACCCCCGGGAGTGCTTTGATCTTTTGGCGGGGGGCAATGATCCCCCTGATGCTCAACCGTGCCCCAAAAACAATCGATACGCATAAAAAAGAAAAAGCCCTTTGGGTATCTGCTCAAAGGGCACATGCCTTTGAAAATCCAAAAATCGGTTGGGGGGTATTGTCCGCCACATTAATACCTCGGGCCTATGGCTTTGTGGTTTTATGCCGCCCTATATGATGGACATGGGGTTCCCGTACGATTGGCACAATGTATGCAGCCTCTGGACCGTAAATTTTATTTTTAATCTGCGTTCGGGTGATCATGATGGGCTGGGTTGCGAAACGTTGTCTTTGGGGTTTGGGTGCAGGCTGTGCCGCACGACTTAATGTTCTTTTACGCCCCTTTTTCTTCGATAAAAGTTATTGCTAACTATGATAGCTGCTGGGGGTTCGGTCTTTTTTGGGCCCGCCTTCCCCACTTCAGCCTTTTCCGCCCCTTGCCCCAGAAAAAAAGGGGGGCAGCGAGTCGATCCTGAACCCTTGGGGCCGGCCTTAGCCCCTTTGTGGGGCCAGCCGTGGCGGATGTTTTTGGCAGTTTAGGCAGTAGCGGGGTGATCGGATTTTCCCGGTTTTGTTTTGTTCGGGGTGTATGATAAAATTTTTCCCCTTTACGACAACGGGCAACAAGTCGGAAAAGATCGGCCTAGGGTTTAAAAGGGTAATGTAAAGGAGTTTTCTATGACAAGATCAACGCGAAAACGCTTTTGAAGGAAAAGGGAGCAGACACCGGTGGCTGCGGGTATTTGGGGTTTGCGATTGCCGAACGTTTTCGCACAACGGAGCGCGAGTAGACTATTTGGGTCGCTCACCCAAAAATGGCCCGATTGTCAGCAATTAGTCAGCAACGTTTGGGCATTGTTATGGACGTTACAGATAAGCCCCATAGAAAAAGCAGTCACTGAAGCCCGTTGCTTTTTTTGGGCAACTGGAATTTTTCAACAGTGCTGGGGTCGTCCCTCTGTCTCCCGCGGAAGAACTGTCTGAAGACGCCCGGAACACCACCTTGGGAGTAAACCTGACGGGGGTATTTTTTACCCGCAGATCCCGGGGCGCTATTTTTTTCAGAAGGTAGCGGCAACACATTAATCTGGGTTCTCAAGCAGGATTGTCGCCGCCGATCATCGGGCCCATTGCGCCCGAAGGCTGGGGGGATTGGCCCCGACGCAAGTGTGGCATGGAAGGGGGGGCCCCAGAATATAGTGTCAACCCCTTTTTCCTACGGGGGTCCTCAGGAACTTGGGGGAAAGCTTGGGGGGCGAGGTTTCGGAAAAAGAGAAACAAAAAAACCCGCGCGGCGTTTTGCGAACCACAAAATATTGTGCCATGCATCTTTTGGCCAGGATGCGTCCAGGAGATCACGGCACCCAAATTTGTGGTTGATGGCGGGGATACCCTTCAGTAATAATCCTCAGGGGAAAACAAAAAAAAAGAAAAATAATGAACAGAATATTAACGATCCCCTTCGTGGTGGAAGATGCAATTAGGGGGCTGAAGGCCCACCAGAATTTTTACCCCTACCCATAATGCCGGGTGCTTAAATATCCCCCGACACCAATCAAAAAGGGAAGGGAGGGATTTTCGGGGGTGGCCAGGGGTGAACCCCCCTTCCTTGGCTAATTGGGAAAAAATATGCGGAGCCCTCGCGTTGGGGAGATTTTCTCTTTTCCAAATGCTGGGGCCCTTTTTTGAGTTTTAAGGTTTCCGATGTGGGGTGGGTAGCCGCCTCTATGGCAATTTTGCTGGCGGGCAAAAAACGTCAAAATGGCAATGAAAAAAGCCTCCGCTGCGGGGGGTCACCGTTAAATTTCCCCTGGGGGCGAATGATGAGTAGCTTCGCACCGGCAGTGAAAAGGAAAAAACGTTCGTGGTGTCGCGGGGGAGATCTGATGTGGAAAAATTGGCGCCGCCGCCCCCGCTCTCGGCTCGATCTGGAACGTGATTGCCGCCGCACAAAAAAACGATGGCAACTGCCGTTCGTCGGGGTTTGGGAAGTCTTGCACTTTCCAGCGGTGGGGAAACCCAACTTTTATATTTCCGATGGGAAAAGGAGATTTGGGATGGGGATCACGGTGACCAGGGAAATTTAAGTCTCCGCGATCCAGCCTGCTTCCCGGGATCGCCCCTACCAGCTTTATTTCGTGCTCAATGACATGCCGCAGGCAAAAAGGCCCAAAAAGGCGTTTTCTGATTTTGGACTAGGTGCAACCCCCTGAGGAGCTCTATATCTATTAGCCCAAATTGAAAAACGGCTGACCGAAGAGGCATCAAAGTGCATCGTCGCTATTTGGGAATTACTTTTCTTTACTAGAGATGATGGGGTAACATGACTCTGATGAAACCGACGATCAGCTGAAAACACGCTTGATCGCCAGCCCATTTTATTAGGTTGACTCAGGTGGAAAAAACCCTGAAGAAAAAGTTTTCACACAATAGGGGAATGGTTGTCACCGCATTTACAGTGTGATCGTCAGTAACCGAGAGTTTTTAAGTAGATAGATGGTGCCATCGGTACGGTGACCCTGGTATTAATATGTCAAAAAAGGTTTATTTTTGCAGAGAAGCCCAAAAAAAAAGACCCGACCTTGGGCAGGCATTTGATCAGATCAGAAGCGCTGATGGAAGGCATAGGTGGTTCGATGGGGCCATTGTATGGCAGCTGTTTCTGGGGATGGCTGACAGTGTGCGTGATAAAACCTCGCTGGATCAACGGGCATTTTTAGCCATGTTGGCAACAAGGTCTGAATGAACTGCAAGATATCAGCAGCGCAGGGATCGGGGATAAAATGTCTGATGGATACGTTGATCCCTGCTACCACCAGATTTGAACAGGCCATTCAGCAGGGTGATCGCTTTCCTGAAGCCCTTGCACAATTGAAACTGGCCGCCATCGCTGGCCGCAACTCTCCCCGTGATCTGGTGGCGAAAGTTGGCCGTGCCAGCCGACGGGGGAGCGTTCTCGTGGCGTGCGATGCAGGAGCCGTATCTTTTGTTTTATTGTATGCCAACTTGCTGAGACGGTTGAACAACGGCTAACCCCCCTGACGGTATGAACAGATGAGATACCCGCTGCTTAAAAAACCAGGTGGTGAATGCATCGATAGCGGGGAGCAGCCAACATCACTGCATTTTTAAGGGCAACGGGTATTACTCAAGTTCATTCAAGCGCTAGCCTGAAGGGTTAGGCTCATTAATGAGCCAAGTCGTGTAGCCAACACCCCTGCATTTTCATTGATGACGGGTATAAGACTATCTGCCATGGGGAAACGTATCATTAATGGAAAAAACACAGGGTCCCAAGATAACGAATTACTGACTGAAATTGCCGTGGCCTATTATCAAGATGAGATCACTCAGGAAGAGATTGCGAAAAAGTTTGGGCTGTCACGGATCAAAGTGGCCGTTTACTGAGACGCGCAAAAAAAGAAGGCATAGTCGAGATCACCGTTCGCTACCATCCCGTGTTCAGCACTCGGTAGAGCAACAGATGTTGGAGCGTTTTCCCATCAGCAGAGCTTTGATTGCCCTTGATTTTCAGGTGAAGAAAAACAGCGGCATCAAGTGGCACCCTTAGTCCCCAAAATCCCTTGCCATGTCTTTAAAAGACGATATGCGCTGGCTTTTGGCCAAGGGGTAACGTTGCTGCCATCCCCCGGCATATGGGCATGTCCCCCAAAGAAGCTGCAAATTTCTGGGGTTTTGGGGGGACTCTCGCCCTGGCGATCCTTTAATGCCGTATATCACCCGGCCAACTGGCGAAAAATTTTGGTGGTAGCAGTGAAAAAATCTACGCTCCACCTATGTAAAAAAATGGGGCGTAAAAGAAGCCTTTTGCAAAAAGGCACTATCAGGAAACCCTAGATGGGGCGCGGAAACCCGATATACCCTTGGGTTGGCTTTGGTGATTGACGAGAACAGCTACATGGTGAAGTTGGTGTTTTACTCCCCCTGAAAATTTTGGCCAGTTTAAATCAAGGGGTGATCGGGGGGTTTGCCGGATATGATTTTTCAAGCCCAAGGAAGCATGTAGATCGTTATGAACGACCGCGTGTTGGTTTAGTATTGGAATTTTTGTAAAATCCCTGGTTTTATTGCCATTGCTCAGAAAAAACAAAACACTGGGGATCCTTGGGCACTACGCACCGGGGCCATCGATATCATTGCTACCAGCGCGCTTAAATTCGTACTATTCTTAATATGTCGCAATAACCTCCCTCACCTTCGGTCCATGATTCTCTTTTGCCATGCCCCTTTGGGGCCTCTACCGATTTTGGGCATCCAAGGGTGTGCCTCTCTTTCACTTTTTTGACTTTAAACGACAAATTTTGTTCGCTACAAATTTTTTTGGATCGGCCCCAACATTTTTTCATTCGAAAAACGCATGCTTTCAACTGATTAAACTAAAAAAAAATTTAAACCCAAAACCCAATAAAAGAGAATAAATCATTTAAAAAACCCCTATGCCGCTTTAACCTTGATCGCTGCCATGTTAGCCCTATGTTTTCCCTGGCAAATAAACAGCATATGAAAACTCAAAAGCACCATGGCCAGCCGGCACCAGCAGTAAGCGGTGAAGAACAATACCATAAAAAGTGGATAATTAACCTGTTCTAGCCCCTTTTTCACCAATTTAAATCTAATCGAACAAATCAAAAGGTACTTTCACATTTTTTGCATCCTGAAAAATCGCTTGGAGTATCGCCTTTAAACAACAGCCCCTATTCCCCCACCTTCCCACCTTCCCATACCCCTCACCAATGAAAATGCAGCGTGTTGGCTACATCTTATTGAACTTGGGTAATACCCCAAAATCATTCAATTTGCTTGTAGGCGGCAAGCTGAGTTTCACTTGCATAATATATTTTTCGGCGTAGGGGATTTTCAGAGCTAGATTCTATGAAAAAACGGTAAAGATGAACAGGAAATATTAAAAACACTCTCATCATGCCCCGGGAACCTTAATGTTTACTTAAAAAATATGCCTCTGCTGCAACCCTAAAACCTCTGGTTTTATACAACTAAAAAATCGGGGGTACTTGCTTTTGGTCAACCTGAAGTTGGTTTCATCAGATCAGATTTTGCACCTGAACGCTACCCGATTTCGTTATACAGCCAAGGGAGATCCCTTCCCTGAAAAGTCAATACTGCGGTGAACAAACCCAAAACAGAGTATCTGGCTGGCCGTTATTGCGCGAAACAACGGGTAGAAGCATGGGGGTTCCCCGCCTTGACCTGTGTAGAGGCGATGATCTCGCCCCGATCTGGCCCCCCACGGTGCTGGGTTCAAAACTCTCATCATCATAATCAGCGATTGTTGTGACCTCACTAAACAGACCTGCGGCTGGGGGTTGATCTGATTGATCATGAGCATGGATGTTGCCCCTAATCTGCGTGAAATGATCGTTTTTGAGCGGAGTTTTGTTGCGACCCCCTGGGGATCCCCCTTTTTCAGGCAATAACACTGGTTTTTTCTCTGAAAGAGAGCTTGTATAAAGCACTTTATCCACGGTAAAAAAATTCTTGATTGTCATGCGCCAGGATCATCGCACTGTCACCACAACAAGGAACTGCCAATTACAGCTCCCCACAACCCCTCAACGATATTCATAGCGTAGGAAAAAAAACTACCAAGGGTACTTCGTTTTGAGTAAGCAGGAAGGACAACACTGATCACCAATGCGGTTGAAGCGGGATGAGACCCCCCTCCTCCCGCCAGGTGAGCGGGCAAACAATCCGGTAAGGAGATCACCACCACGTTTTCCCCTCATGACGTAAACAGCCACGCTAGCGACAATCTTTGGAAACAGTGCCTAGAGGAAAATACCCCCTCTTCTCTATTATCCGTCATCAATGAAACTCCAGCGGTTTTGGTACTTTCACTCACCCGAATCACTTACCTGAGTAAGCCATCGGGATTCGCTCACTTGCCGCCCTGGCTGCATTTCATTGAACTTTTGGGGATAGGCTGTTGTAATTTATTGTTTTCCTACTTACTCCATTATTTTACTAAAAAGTTCAATAATTGCTGCTTATAAATATCTGTTCTATTCTACCAGTGCCAACAGTGTATTTCGTAAGAAAGAACAGCAACCTTATCGAATTATCCATTTCGTTTAATATTGCCTCACTCAGCGACAAGTTGAGTAAAAATAGAACAATCAATCTGGATTTTAAAACGAAAGCGATTGACGCTATAGCGTAAAATGCGGTTTAATCTGCACCGTTGCCCGGATAGCTCAGTCGGTAGAGCAGGGGATTGAAAATCCCCGTGTCCTTGGTTCGATTCCGAGTCCGGGCACCATCTTCAGAGCCTGTTCGTTAAGGAGAAAAACCTTAACGGGCATAAAAGACACCCGATTCAGCATTGTGTAGGGAAAGCTTTAATTACTGCACCTTGGTTAAACATACGGGACTCAGAAACCGGAGAGTGTTAGCGCACTCTCCGGTTTTCTTGTTCCGGCCAGCAAGAATGATTACAGTTTATTTCCATTAACATGTCAATATTCTGTAAAAAAAAACCACGTTTCTTGCTTTCAATCATGCAGATTGGTCCGGGCAATAACCTTAAACAGCAAAATTCTCGTCTAACGCCATCCTCAGGCTGTCTATATTCCCTTCAACATACTCTAACGTGACAGCAACACTTGAATGTCCTAACAGAGTTTGTACTAACTTCAAATTACGATCCGGGGATTCATCATCTCGGTTTCGAATCGTATGTCTAAAACGGTAGGGCGATTGTGCAACGGCACTCGGGCGGACAAGCGGCGAAAAAAGGCTCGAAGCGGGGGATGATCCATTTTCTCTGTCACCTCATTTTACGCCCGTCAAAACGCCCCACGTTGAAGAGCTGATCTTCACCCCTTTGGGACCTCTTTTATGGACAGATCCACCAAGCGCTGCAACCTCGGAAAGCAACATACCGGTAACGGCACTCGGTGTTTTCTGTGATTTTTAGAGGCTTCTGCGCGCAGGTTTATCCAGGCATCGTCGAGATTAACGTCGCAAAAGGCGAAGATGAAGCAACTGGTTTGCCTCATGCCAGTGTAGCGAAGTGCATCCACCATAGTGAGCCAGAACCAGGCTGGGCCCCAGTGCAACAACGAGACTTTTCCACCATTCCCCGGGCTTCTGCCTGTTCCCTTGCCTCCATAACAAAAAAGATACGCTTAATTTCCGATCCAGAAAGTGTTTTCTTACGTTTCACATCCGGTCTGGCGATCACCCCATTAAAAAGGGTTTTTATTTCCTGATCAACAAAACGAGTAAAAGGGCGTGATTGTAAATCGCTCTCATGTGCGCGACTTTGGGTTTTTCCAAGTATGAGAGGACAGCCCCTGTTCATTTAAACACATGCCTGCGCCAGTTTAGCACATCTTTTTACTGACCTGATTAGGCGAGCAATCTGCCCCGAATACCGCTGAAATGAGCTTATCACCTTTCGATAACTCCCCTCGGTGGCTGGCCTCAGGATTTACTGAAAAAAAAGTCTTGAAGAATATCTCATAGCTGATCACGCTCATGTTAAAAACTCCCATACGTTTAAAATAGCCCGTAGCAACTATTCAGGCTACTGCGACTATTTATTAGGTGACAACCATGGGCTGTCTGGGGGCATCAAATCCTTGAGTAAAAATCAGTGAAACAGGAAGCATATAGCCCGAGACTTTAGAATATGAAACCCCTTCCTGCTTTCACGTTATATTTCCGGTAAATTAAATTCTTTACCCTTCCTTGAATAATGGAGATTTAAGGGGACTCAAATTTTTTTGAATATCTTCTTTCTCCCCAGATCTGTATTTTTTTCGTCAAAAAACGGAAAAAAAACTCTGGCGTTTACAAAAAAAATTGGCTCATTGGGGAAAAAAGGGCTACAGCAATTAACGGTTAATTCACCCGTTGATATCGCAGAACCAACCATTTCCCAAAAAACGCTCGCCGGCAGTTTCCAAACACTCCCCTCTGTCGCCAGTTGGTAATTCGTTTTAACACATGGCGTGTCTCATTTGTTTCTGACGGTAAACTGGCAGGGGTTTTGAGGGGAAACGTTTGCCATGCCTGCAAACTGATCCCGCAAATTCAATATCGTTGCAGGAGAAGCCTCCCCCACGGGGTCAAAAACGGTTTATCTTTCTTGGCCCCTTAGTTCGATGGCTGAGCTAATCTGCTATCGGCATTCTTTCTTATCGATAGCGAGGAAAAATCCCCCCCCCGGAGGGATTCCAACAGGGAAAAGCGTTTCATCTCAAAACCCCCCAGCCGCCCATAAGGGGGTTCTTTTTCCGTATGCTGAGGATATTGGTTTTTGGCGGGGATAACCACCTCACCGCTGGGGGCCCCCCATCACCCCGCGGGTAAACCAATTTTAAAACCCGGTTCAGTAACCCCCCGGGATGCAAGATACCCCTTGCCCGGCATGACGAAAAAGATAGGGCCACAGGGGCAGGATCTGCGGCCAACGGGGGAGCCGTTCAACCCCCCCCTGGAAGGAGCCGATAAAAAAAGCCTGAAAAACCCGGTAATGTTTTCCCCCCTTGTGGAGCAAAACCCACCCGCCAAAGGGTTCGTAGGGGAACAAGACCGCATCCCGGGGTGCCATTTTATAGAGGTCTCCCTTGCATCCAGCGCAGCGATACAGCAGCAAGGCGGCATAAAAAAATGGGGGTGGTCCAGGAAGAAAATTGTGCAGCCTGGTCTTTTGGCGCAGACCTGGTGGGAGCAGCCCCCCATGCAGCCTGACAGCACATACTGCGTATCCCGCTTCATCAAAAACCCCCTTCACGGATGGGGCCCCATTTGGCCGGGGGGTAATTGCTGTACACGAATGGCGAGCTCTCGTACCGGTGAAACCAAAGACATCGAAAACTGTTTTTTTCCCCAGTTTCTGCAAGGCTCGCTTGCGTTCTTCATGACAAGAAGTTCGTCAACCTGAGAGGAGGAAAAAATCCATTCCACCCGAACACTTGCTTGAATATAAAAAATTCGAAGCTCTCATTGGGTGAGTTTAAAATTTTCCGGCAAACCACTTAAACATTGATGCACCCGCACTTTTTAACCTTTTGCATGGCGTATTTCACTAGCTTTTCTACTGGCTGGAAGGGATATTTTCTTTTCTTTTGGGAAAAAACAGCTTGCCTTTTTTTTAAATTTGGCTGAATAAGGTTTTCTCCAAAAAAGGGGAAGAATAAAAAAGCTATCTGGAAGGGACCTGTGCTGATGACGTAGCGGGGAGCTATTTCATTTCATAGCTTCCGTTTTCACATCAATCAAAGCCCATCTTTATCTACAAAACCTGGCATTAATTATCTTTTTTTCTCCTCTTTTCCCCCCGACCACCCACGCTTAATACCCCAGTCAAGATCTCGACCTTTTTTACACAAAAAAAAACGGCACTGGCTGCATCTCAATCCCTTTTTTTAGACAGGGAACCCCGTGTTAAAGGGGATAGCCATCTGGCGAGCCCTTGCACTACCGCATTGCTGTCGCTCTCTTCCTCGGATAAAAGTATCTTTTTGTTTCGACTTTGGGTTTCAGCCAGAAAAAGCTGGCTAAGTGAAAACCCACTTTTCCCGAACTTTTTTTTTCTGCCTTTTAACTTCCCATCCCCCCTTGGCAAAAACTTCAATAACCCCTTTTTTCGTGGTTTAAACCCAGCAACCCAGGAGGGGAGTGCTCCGAAAAAAACCACCAAGTCGCCCTTTAAAAAAACATTAAAAAAAAAATCAACTTAAACTAAAACCCCCCTTTTTGGGGGGGAACCCCTTTTTTTTTAATAAACTTAAAAAAAAATTTTATTTA
>JAMZAV010011327.1:0-17442 GCA_024449915.1 Sweltsa coloradensis | reverse complement strand
TGGTGGAGTGTATTGGTTTAGCGGAATTAATGTTGATTTTGGATTCAAGTGCTCGAATGTATTCTGTTTTTATAATCGATTTCCATAACTCCGAAGTAAACAAGCGCCGCGCTTGAGTGGAACCACGCACATGGTTTGATTTAAACAAACAAACAAACAATGGTTTCAATATGATCACTGCAAACAAGGAATGTGCTACACCGACAGAGGAAGTTTGGAGCTGAGGAGGTCACCTGAACATTTCCAGCTACAGGCCGCACTGACTGAAAAGTTTTCCAAGTTTATTTATTTATTTTATTTGTTTATTTAAAGTCTATCCTATTCAGTTAAAAAAACTGATTTACAAAGGAGGATATCTTAATAAATCTATTAATTTATAGATGCAGACACAACAATGAACCACAGTTAGGTAATTATTTGAAATACTAATATTACAACAACAACAATGTTTAAAAATTTAAAACAGAATAAAATTGTTAATACATTGAAAAAGGATATCTAATGCAATTTATTAATAAACCAAATATAAGGAAGGGGGGGGGGGGGGGGAGGGGAGAAAAAAAAAAGAAAAACATGTATAAGACGATCCCACTAAAAAAATATGAGGTTTGCCAAAAATCAGGAACAGCAAATCCATGGGGAAGACCGGGGATGAGCTACTGGCTTCGATGTACTGATCTGATCGGGAAGAGAATGTCCAATTTGAGAGTCGTCTTTTGTAAACATACCGTTATGCTTTAATATGTTTTATCTAATATGTCTTAAGTTTTTGTTAATGTTAAAATAGTATTTTTAAAGGGGCAACGAAGATCGACAAAGTGCGCCCAGTTAGTAAACGATCCTAGTGTGTTGCCACCCTTTGCGGCTTGCGGAGAATAATGATAAACTCAAGTTGTGGGGTTATTAAAAAAAAACATAAGTATTATGATAGATCAAGATTAAAGATGTTTATTGTCATAGAGAAATAGATACATGTATACATTTTATTAGTTACACACATTAAAAATAAGAACTACAACTACAAACTACACTCTACACAAATAATAGATGTTCGTCAAGTAATAATTATAATAATTTTTTATTTAGCCTCTTGCTCATCCAAATAATCTTGAAGAGAATAACATGCTTTGTAAGCAAGATTTTTTGACTGTTACTAAAAATTTGTCAATTTCAGTGATATCTTTTACGACATTAGGAAGTTTTTCAAATAGTATGGTTTTGAAATATATAGAGTTGATTTGAGATCGTTTGCTTTTATGGTGGTCAAGGTGAATGTTGTTCATTTGTCTTGTTTCATATGAATGTATTTATTGTCTTTGTTTCTAATTAAATGCTGAATGTTTTGTTTGACAATTAGTACTGATTTATAAATCTATGAACTGTACAGGGTTAGAATATTTAGAGTTTTGAAAATGGGTTTACAATGTGTTCGTGGATGAGCTCTTACAATAAATCTAATTGCACGTTTTTGTATCTTAAAAATGATGTTATGGTGGGAAGAGTGGCCCCAAAATTCTATACCGTTCTGTCGCCTCTTCATGTATTATTATCTTGGGCGCATTACTCCTATTTAAGTATTACTCTGCTGCCCGTCCGTCCGTCTGTACCTGTGATATGTCTCACTGTAAAAACCGAACACGACGTCCGATTGACATGCGTATTTTTGTTGAAATTTTTCCTTTCACACGTAAGATACAGAATGTTTCCGGTATCCATGGGTCTAAGGAAGGGGGAGAGCTTGGCTAACCCCGAGAGAGTTCGTATATTCATGCCCCCGGAACGACCATCATTAATGAATGCAAGAACACAAGAACATGCGACAAACATTTTTAGGAGGATTTAAAGGACATGCAAATTTTTGTTCGATCAGTTGACTAACAAACAGTTATTTGAAACATTTTACAGTTGTCATTAAAGTCAATTAAAAAAGCTTTATTGTCACACATTTAAAAAAATTATTGAAAATGAAGTTTTAAACAATACATTTTTACGATTTTATATTTTGCCAACAAGTCGAAAATTGACATTATCCGTGATTTTTTTCTAGCTGATTTATGTACGCTTCATGTATGCTTCATTGACAACACCACGTAAAGTTTGATATATTATGTCGTACGTTTCCTCGACAAACGAATAGGTATTTGCCAAAACTATAAATAATATGTGTCCTTTTCCCCAACTCCATTAAAGTTTGATGTAAACATGAATTCGTTTTTTAACACTTTAACTTGTTTGGTTAATGCATTTGTTATTCATATTTTGTGTAATGTGTTTGTGTACTTGTTATTATATGTGTGTTTTGTTATTATGGGTTTGTGTATGTATTATGTCCCATATATGTACAATATACATGTCAGTGCACTACAATAAAATAAATAAATAAAAATCCGGCGCCTCCACCAAATCCACCAGCGCATGGCCAATTATTTTATACTTGCGTTTATATGAGCTTGGGAACTCCCATTCAATTGTTACGTATGAGCCACGTTTTACATCAGTATGTTCGTGTAATTATTTTAAAACGCTAAATTACTTCGTGGTCCGGATGGTAACATACTTAACTTACATTGACTATCCTAGAAGGCAAAATAAAATATGTGTGTTTTGCTAAAAAAAAAAATTATAACTTCCACAGGAATTTGACATTCAATGCAGGAGGTCTCGCCGTGTTGCGTCTAGGATTTAACTAAGGACAGTACGGTAATCACATTCATTATTATTTAATTACATTGGATTGGTGGTTAAGTTTTGTATTGGATTTATTGGTTTAGATTGGTTTAAGAAATACATATCTTTTCATTGGATTTGTATGGTTAAGGTTTGGATTGGTTAAGTATGAATCGTATTGGATTGGATTGGATGGAATTGGATTGGATTGGTTTGGATTGGATTGGATTGGATTGGATTGGATTGGATTGGATTGGATTGGATTGGATTGGATTGGATTGGGTTGGGTTGGATTGGGTTGGGTTGGGTTGGGTTGGGTTGGGTTGGGTTGGGTTGGATTGGATTGGATTAATAGATTGAATTGTTTCTGGCATTGTTCGGTTTTAAAATCTTTGTTTCCCTGTGTGGTACTTTCCACTTCGAATCTGTAACCTGTTGTATCAAACATTAGGTCGATGGGTTAATTAAAGTACTCTACACACCCAACAACTTTCCTCACACTCATGCCTGTCTTTGTTCTGCATGTGAGCTGCTTGTCAAGGTTCACATACATCGCCGTCACAAGCATCACTTGAAGCCGTAGAAGCAGGCGACGGTACACAGAAGAACTTGATTGCAACGTTCCTCTACTCGCGGAGAACGATTGAGCTTTCACTTTCACACTTTATGCGACTCCATCATTGAGTAACACCCGCATAACTTCAGTTGGAGCTTTCAGAGTTGCAATTGCTTTTACCATGTGATGTATGTTAACACTTTACTGCTATTTCTATTGGTTGTATTCAAAGAGGTAAACAGTCTTTCTATCTTGATGCTTATTTGCGTGCTGGGGGGAAGTGTATAGACTTGTATTGTGTGGTGTGAGTAATAGTGAGTGATATTGTGGTACTGGCGGAAGAAAACATTAAAGTGATAAACACATTATGAAACACAGTTTTTAGCATCGACGAGGATTATTTATTTACCTTGTACAATGTTGGCCAAACACAGAGAAGCAACTAAAATGACTAAAATAAAATAATTCTTAAGTTCTGAATGATCTTTGGGCTGTTGCGTCGTGTCGATGATGAGGTACTGCTCGACGTTTCGCCACCCACGTTGGTGGCATCTTCAAGAATCTTCTTCATCATTCTTGAAGAAGCCACCAACAAGGGTGGCGAAACGTTGAGCAGTGCCCACCATCGGCACGATGCATACACTCAATGATCATTCAGAACTCATCTACGGGTCGTGAAAGCCTACAGTATTTTAAATAACTGTTATATCATTAAAATATTATAAATAAAAATCAGTGAAAGCGTGACTGAGTCAAGGATATACATCAGCGTTGCTCAAAGCGCTGGACGCTCAGTCTCCTCCTTCACCCCGTGCGCTAGCTTGCCGATTAGAAGCCATCATGAAGGGGGAAAATCATTTCCCTGCCACATAGATACTTCGGCTATTTGGCTAATTTGCCGATTTAAGTGGCTATGGAGTTGTGTTTGTTGTTGAGTGGATGGGCGAGCACCGCCGTCTGTATGTAAATATGTACAAATATACGTACATTTAGATGGATGTTTTCCCCTTCCATGATACTGGGAGTCTATAGCATATTAATTGAATGTCATTGGACTGAGTGGGTATCCTCTACATAAGAATGTATTTATTTTAAACATTAATATTAGACAACAGCTAGGCGAGATAAAAATGTTTTTTATTTACTGCAGTTTTTACTAGACCAGAGGCATACATTGTCCACTAAACGGTTGACCGAAGAAAATGCAGATGCTTGTAGAATCTCACATGGCATTCACGCCGACAATTCAGTGGAGGAACATAGGGCCACACTCGACATTGGTCTTTTTCAAGACCCCTAATGTTGCCAATCATAGCTGAAAGGTTGACGAAGGTTTCAGTAGAATATTGGTTTACTGCTGTCAGCCACTCAGCCCGTCTTCATTTAAATTCCAACTCGAGAAAAGGTACTGAAAACAACAATGCATACGCCATTGCATTATAACAAGTGTTATTTTTAACGTTTTCATAATTGTAACGTATGTTAATCAATTCCTTGTCAAAAGATGGTTTTGTGGGTGTTTTTAATTTAATTTTAAACTTAATATTAAGATTTGTTCGCAAAATGATTGGCAATGTATTTACTTATTTTACGTCTATCCTATGCAGTTAAGGACAATTAAATTAAATTATTATACGCCTATATACACATGGATAATGGTGTAAACAAGAGTGAAGGAACATCCTGGATTCGAACGTGGAACGCAGTACAACAGTGATATGAAATCAACCCATGGGTTCTGCAGTGGCTTATAAACTATTGAAGGGTACTTAGTCATTCGTGCAGCATACCGCTACTCCTCTAGACAAGTTAATAATTAGTTATTATTCTGTAATTCGTCGAATATTCAATACATACTTTTGAATGAGACTGATGCTAAAATCGCCTTTCAAAAACTCAAATAACCGGAAAAAGGCAGACTAGACAGTGAGCGTAGTATAATTTTTACTCGACTCATCAATAATTAAATGATAAGATTAAAATATTATTACATTACTGGCCAGTGATTGAGTTTTACACATACATTAATTTATACAGTCTGTGAACCTTTTACAAATGCCAAAAAAAAACCCTTTTGAAAAGAATTTGTTGAAGTTGAAAGGATGGAGAGGCGCATGGCGAATATAATAGAGGTATTTTACAACTACTTACCCAGGTTTACAATTTAAAATCCAAGATGAAATGGCATGACAGGTGTGGGGTCTCTTGTATAAGTGATAGTTAACTCGTGTCATTTTTATCATTTAGTGATTATATTTATAGTTTATTCAATTCATCAAATCAAAACAAGGTCTAAAATGTTTTTAAATCGAAATTGTAGTTCAATTCAAAGAGGAATTGAAAAATAAATAACATAACCTATTGATATGATTTAATCGGATATTTCCTTAAAAAACGAAGATAAACACTGCTCCAAAAAACGAAAACGCCTAGAAAAATGTAAATAGACAATGAATTTATTAAAATAGAGACAAGGCTTATCAACTTCACTTTTAGTTTAGAGACGGTATTCGACTTTTGCACAATGGGGTTCACTTGATACCAAGCACTCTAAAGCATTGTTCTGTTGGAACCCTTTCTAAGGGTTGTACAAAATGCGAATGTGTTGTCCACTGAACAGTCGATGTGAACTCCATATATTGAGAGTATATTTGTGGAACTTTCTCTATATTTTTTTTATGTAATCTGTGTGTATTCACATCAGGACTTCTAGGACAACTCAAGTTTCCCGTCCACTAAATTATTTCGTCTTTCACTCTGGTAGTAATTTCAAAGTTCATCTTTCAATCAGCGAGCTTAGTTGGATATTTAAGAACTAAGCCTCTGGCAACGAGATATATTCTCCATGTTCCAACTACGACTTTCTGTTTGATTTTTAACATAAATATAAAGTTCGCGGTCGGAAGTGGATCGTCTAAAACAATACAAGTCTGTGATTACACAAGTTAAATCAGTTTTACCGTCGTAGGATTTACGTGAATGTAAATCCTCTAATTGAAAGTCGGAAGTATAATACCCTTACTTTCTGTAGTACGTAATGAAATGCTGAAAGTTGAAAACCGAAGTGAAATAGGTAAAACTCAGCAGCTTGAATGTCTTTAGACGTTAATCTGAGGTGGAGTTAGGTTATGTATGGGTTCAGAGCACCATGTGTCTTCTCTGTTGTTGTATATGCTCAAGTTAGAGGTTTGACAAACTTTGAGAACGTTTTATCCATCCTCAACATGGTTTTGTTCAACATTTTCACATATTTAATCATGGTTTTGCCATGCATTGTCATCGTTTCACCAAACCTTTTAGTACTGTTAGTAGAATCTCAAAATTGTATGGACCATTTTCAAGCACCTTTGCCACTGATTAAACCAGTTCAGCACGATATTTACCGCCAACCTTATTGCTTCATCTACGTTTGCGTGTTGCTTAAGGGGAAAGGTGAAGGTAAACGATCAAAACTGCGCAAAATTAGCAGTTTTCAGTAATATCTTACGAACATAAAATAGTTTTAAAAAAAAGTGATTTTTAGCCAATATTTCATTTCATGAGAACTTTAAACTAGATTATTAACATTTCAAATATTCATTTCATTATGGTTGCAACTATAAAACTCAATTAATTAATTAATTATTCTGTTGGTACACACTCTTATTGTATTGATAACCGTTAGGATTAAAAATGTTAGAAACTCTTTTAGTTCGCTGTTTAGTTCGAACCAAATGTTGGTGATTATGTTCACTTTTTCGAAATTACGAAGTGTTCTCAAGATATAACTAAAACCCGTTTATTTCGCAATCGTTGAAATGTGAGCCCTTTTAGTTAAAAATCCTGTACTTTCTACTCGAATACTTCATGTTTTTACCTTCTTTAACTCATCAAATAATTTCTAAACGAGGCCCAGTTTAGAATATTGTGAAACTGATTATTTGCATATTTACTTCCTTGCAAAGTACGACCGTGTTCAAGTTCCACTAACTTCATTTAAATATTTGTATATAGACATAAGTTAAACATCTCAGAAATGTGGAGCTAGTTTCAAGTTTGCTCAAACGTCTGTTCGTATGACACAATATGCATAATGTAGTATTATGAAAAAGCTGTTTATCCCTAATGTTCGCGACTTGGCGCTTCTGGTTTTGCCAGGGAGTGTGCTGGCAAATGAAGTAGCTGTGCAAATGCAAATACGAGCTTAATAATGAGTCCCCTCGCGTCTCATGTTTATGCACGAGGTGTAATATTGATGTGGTGCGACCACGAAGCCGAGTGGATATATGAAAAAACTGGTATAGATTTCGTCAAACATCAACCGATATGTGTCCGTTTTGATTGCAGATTCCGATAACATGCATATCGATGCGATTCACTGGGTACTTTTGATTCATTCAACACCTAAAGTTTTGTTCACTATTGTTGAACATCCCATGTAAAGACTGCTGGCACACGTTTGCAACGTGTTGGTTAACTTAATGTTTAACTGTTATTGGATTTCAGTAAACCAAACAATGGTGAAAGCAAATCACGTTCAATGTACACTGTACAGCCTGCTGGCGTCATGTTTACTTATTTTTCGTTAATGCGTCCATAGCGTTCAATCATATTACTGTGTTTTAATTAAAATTATTTAATGTCGCCAATATTATTTTATGTACTCCCTCGAACATGTAAATAAGGTGTGGCAAAACACATTTATTTACTCTATGAATTCGCCTGCAATTTCATGATATCCAGTTGTTTGTTTTTTTTTGTATTATTAGCTGTCTATTTTGCTATATTGTATTTATGGAATTAGATAAGCAATTGGAGATGATTTGTTTTAGAACAGGCATTGGAACAAGAATTGTTTCTTAATCATATACTTATTATCCCTTCACAATTAAAAGACAAAATCTTCTATTCAGCCATATAATTCCAGCAGCATGTCCGCCCTATGTTGCTCATATTATTGATCTAAAAATCTACTCTCGTAAAAAGGATATTAGTCGTTCCGATAGGTAAAATTATTCGCTCAAACGGGGTGGCAAAGGTTCACGCATACCATTCGATTCCCAACACCCACAGCTATCATTTTAAGCTTGATTAACTCAACATTTCGTTCGCCTTCATAGCGTCGCGACGCTATGAACACGACCGACGCTCAATTTTTTCGTCCGCGCAGTGACAACTTAAATATTAAATTTCTTTGTTATAAATGCACTTACAAACATCATCTTTATGTCAATGTTTTCACCATTAATCACGTTTTAATATAGTGTACTTGTTATACGTCCAAAAACATAAATATAGTCTGTTTCATGATCAAATAGACCTCAAGATGCGTTTTTTTTAAGAATACGCACTGCTTTCGTTTGAGGGCAAGGTAGATTTTTTTAAAAAATGATTATTCAAATGCTCAATGTAATGATAATGATTTGGAAAAAAGGGCTATTTTAAATTTTTGGCCAAAAAATATTACAGATCACTGTAAATAAAAAATACCTAAAGCTGCGCGGGGCCCCCCGATCGGAAAAAACGTCATATCATGAAAATTTTCCTTCTATTAAATTAATTCATTTTTTTTTCCCCTCTTGAACGCAAAAAAAAGCAATCGGATAGGAAAAAATGAAATTCAACAAAAAAGTACAGTCATTTTCCAAAAAGGGCCCCTCTTATTTTTTTAAGAAAATAACTTTTGTAAAGACTTGTCCAGTGGATTGCTTTTAGTTGTATATTAGATAAAAAAACCCCCTATCGGGGGATAAAACAAAACATATAATATTTTTTTTGGCTTATGGCTAGAACTAGTTGAATCCGAAAAAAAAAATATGTGTCAAAACTGTGACACCATATTTTATTTCCCACTTTCCCACTTCAACCCGAATTACTTACTTTAAGCAAGCGTTAAGCGTTTAAAATATTATTCTGAGGTATTCCCCCCAACCCCAAAGCATTGTTAAAAGGGAAAATAAAAAAGAATATGTAGTATAGACTTTTCCCAAAAAGGGGTCCCAAAAAGTATAATTGTAAATTAATTAATATTTTAATAAAATTTTAAAAATTTGTGCATTTTGTCATTAAAAACAATTACACCATGCCCCATGTACATTTTTTAGCCATTAATATACCATTAATTTTAAAACAAAATAAAATGTAGACATAAAGGCAATAAAACGTAAAAAAAAAAAATAAAACCCCCTAAAAACGTAAGCAGATTGCTGCAGCAGCTTTCGGGTTTCGAGTGCAAAATGCCAAATCTACCGTTTTTTTATCATTTTTTGAATTTTTTGTAATTTTTGTTGCTACAAAAAGAAATGACGCAAAGAAATTTATTTTAAAAGATAATAATAAATAAAAAAGTCCGTCTGTTCACAATATGTGTTTTTCAGAAAACTCATTTTCTTAAAACATTTTTATATAATGTCTATCTCAGTCAAATCCCTGCTACCTTAGCATGACTTTTTGTAAAAAAAAGGATATGCATATTTCGATACGGAAATGTTAAATAAAATTAAAAAAATATTTTTTCAACACTCTGGTCGATTTTTTCTTCGTTCTCATCCCTCTTGTACTACTCAGTTTTGTACAAGTCTGATTTGCACATGTCGTAGACAAGATAATTACGCTATCTCATGACTATGGAAGACTTTGGCGTGAACAATTGCTCTAAGTTACAGCCATCGTTGGCTGGTTCAATGCTCAACCTATCTAAGCCCCGGCGTACTACTGAATCGTTGATATCTTCCACCCAAAAACTCTGGGGGAGGTTTTTTGAAAAGGATTCCAGGCTCATTTCCCTTATCAACTGATGTTTGCAGGGTTGATGTAATTGAGTGCGTCCTTCAAGGTGGGGAAAAGTATGTTTATAGTCCCCCTTTTTTCGTGCAAAAAAACGAAAAAACGAATAGCGCAAATTTTTTATTTGTTATGCTTTCCCCTCCATAAATATTCCCCAAAAACTCTTCTACACCTCCATTGTTTCTTTCTAAAATTCTTCGAAAATTGTGGATGAATGTTTCGGTCCTAGCTGTATTGAAAGTCCCCCGACCTTTATGTAGCAAAAGAAGCTTTACAGAATTATACTTCATCAAAATCACGCGACAGGAGCGGATATGAAGACTTTTTTATTATTTGTGACGAACGGATGCGCCATATTGATCCTCTTCCATTTGCCATCAAAAACCAAAGGTTTTAACTACACTGTTTTCACTGAGTCCAAGGAGTTTTGTGGCAGAACCTATAACATTGCCAGTTGTTTTTGACTCACCCAAGGCTCTTCGAGGCACGAGATTCTTCAGGGTTTTAAGTTTTTTAGAAAAATTTTTTTGGGTCGACCCCCGATTTTTTTGATGAAGTAATTATGACGACGAAAAAAAAATAATTAAAAAATAAATAAAATAAAATATAATGTAAAAATAAAAATAAAATTGTTTGTAATTTGTCTGCAATTAAAAACTAACCTTGTACCCTATTTTTGTTCAAAAATCTTTACTTACAAACGGGCACTCTTCAAAGGCGAAAATTTGAAAAATAAAAATCTTACATTAGCTATGGGGCAGAAACGCAACACCTTCTGGGGATGCCGCATTATCTTATGTTATACATTTGCGCTTTTGAAAAAAAGGAAAGTACTGCAGCAAAAAAAATACTCGGACAAATTTTTTGATGTAACCCAAAACAAGGGATGGTGTAGAAGAGTTTTTGATAAACTTTATGAAGGAGAAACATAAAAAAAGAAAAACGATTAGCGCTATTCGTTGTTTGCACGAAAAGGAGAACCAAGAACTCCCTTTTGTACCCCTTTGAAAGGACGCATTAAAAACCATAAAACGTAAACTATCAGTAGATATAGGAAAAGAGCCTTGGAATCCTTTCCGGGAAAAATCCTCCAGATTTGCAGAGGAAATATAAAACCCATTTTGAAGCTCGGGTTTTAAATTTGACTAAGAAGCCATTATAAAAACAATGTTTAAAGCAAAATGGGTTCTCGCAAACGAATACTGGGGCCAAACTGTTTCTTATTTTTTTAACTATTTAAAAAAATTACTTTTTGCGAAATTTCTTATTTGAAACAATAATCACAAAATTTAAATTATTTTTAATATCGACCCAATTTCCAAAAGTCGGGTGGGGGGTGGGACGTTCCCCCCCACATTCTTGGCTCCCCGGGCTTATCCTGGGCTAGCCTGCCTGGGGCTTCTTCACATAATTTATTCTTTCCCCTGCTCATCTTTCTTCTCGTCCTGTCTTCTTCCTCGGGGCCTCCACCAGTTTTTGCCATATTTTTTGTTTTTCCCTTTATTTTCCCGGTCAAAACCTTTCCCAAAACCTTTCTCCTTTTTGAAAACCTTGCTATAATGTCTTCCCATCTCAGTCTGGGGCCCCCCTCTTTTCTCTGTTAGTTTTCCCCGTCTTGTTCATTTGCTCTTCGGAATCCTGTTGTTTTGCATGCTCTTCAGTGTCCAACCCCCTCAGCCTTCTTTCCCCAGCTTAAAGTTTAACTCTCACTCTTAGTTTTTTCCTAAACTTTTTGCTCCTCATCTTTTCAAACTTCGTAAATCCCCTTACACTCCTTAAAAAATTTCAAATTCCGCACCTTCAATTTGTTTTCTTTTTACCCCCAAATGGCCATGTCATGCACCTATGTGAGTACCCGGGAAAAAATATGCTTTTATATTAAAAGTTTTAAAAAAATTTTTTAAAATCCGGTAAATAAAAGGACGATTTTTCATTTTGCCCGACCTTTTAACTGCATGCAGCAATCTGATTTACTTTTTGGGGGGTTTTTTTTTTTATTTGACGTTATTAACCTTTATGCTACTATTTATGTAATGACTTAAAAGCTAAACAATGTCATGTACATGTGTAAATTTCGGGAAAAGAAAAATGTACAAAGAATAATAAATTTTATAAAATTTAATTTAACTATTTATACATTTGGGACCCACTTTATGGGAAAAGTCTATAAACTACATTTCTTTATATTTCCCCCGTAAAAAGCTTTTATTATTAAATACTCAAAATAAAAGTTTTTTAAAGCTTAAAAAGCTATGCTTAAAGTAAGTAATTTTTTTTATTGAAGTGGGGAAGGTGAAAAAAATATTGAGGTCACACGCTGTGACATATTTTTTTCAGGAATAACTATTTGTCAGCTATAACCGCAAAGAAAGGGTATCAGGGTTTTGTTTTTTTTTTCCCCGCTAGGGAGAATTTATCTAACATACAAATAAAATCATATCCACTGGACAATTGTCTTTTCAAAACCCTCAATTTCTTAAAAAAAAGTAAGGGGCCCACTTTTTTTAAAATGACTGTACTTTTTTGTTGAATTACATTTTTTCTAATCAGGTTTGCTTTAATTTCGGTCAGAGAAAAAATAAAATTAACTTTAATTTGAAGGAAATTTTTCAGGTTTTAGTACTTTTTCCCCGACTCGAGTGCCCCGCGCAGCTTTTATTTTTTTTATTTACAGTGATCTGTAATATTTTTGGCCAAAAATTTAAAATAGCCATTTTGTTGCTTACATCATTTTAAATATTATATTGGCATTTTAAAAATATTTTGAAAAACTCTACCTTTGCCATCAAACGAAAACGTGCGTATTTTTAAAAAACCATCTTGAGGTCTATTTGATCATGGAAACGGGGTGTATTTTTTGTTTTTGACGTATAAAAAGTACACTAATTAAAACGTTATTAATGGTAAAAAAATGGACTAAAGATGATGTCTGTAATGCTTTATAACAAAGAAATTTAATATTTAAATTTTCAGGGGCGGACGAAAAAATTGAGCGTCGGTCGTGTTCATACGTCGCGACGCTAGAAGGGGAACGAATGTTGAGTTAATCAAGCTTTAAAAAGATGTGTGGGTGTTGGGGGAAACAAAGGTATATGTGAATTTTTTCCACTCCCTTGAACAATCTCGGAATTTGGGGTCTATCGGAAAGACTATTATTACGAACGTTAAAGATGATGCGCCGCTTTCATCCCCCTTTTGAGGCTTTTTTTTATCATTTAACTTATAAATGAAAAAAACCCAAACACGCGTAAAATTTTTTCAAAAAACAGTTTTTTAAAAAATCCACATGAAACCCATTAAAGGTACGAAAAAAGAAACATAAGCAAGACCAGATTTGCTGACTTTTTGTATTCGGGTCTATTCTTTGTCAAACTACCTTTTTTTGAAGACGTTTTTTTGCTCAATACCGTTTGGAAGTGGCCCTACTTCCTATCCTTACTTTCACTAATTTACTAAAAAGTCTGTGTCTAAACTGATTGTGTGACTGGTTTTTCCCCTTTTTTTTCGATCCCGGCCCTCAAGCTGGAAGGTGAGATACCAAAAAAGTATCACGCCCTAGTCAGCAATCCCAGACAGCCTGCACAGCTACCCCAATCCTACGTCAGCCCCGAAAACCCCGTCAGTTAGCCCCGTCAGCCATCCTCAGTCAGCTAGTCCCAGTCCCCGTCACCCCAGCAAGCCCCGTCAGTTTTGCCTCAGTCAGCCTCCTCATCCTAGTCCCAGTCCCCCGTCACCCCGCAAGCCCAAGTCCCACGTCAGGCCCAAGCTAGCCCCAGTCAATTAGCCTCAGTCAGCCATCCTCAGTCAGCTAGTCCAAGTCCCACTCAGTCCAAGCTACCCCAGTCAGTGTAGCCTCAGTCAGCCATCCTCAGTCAGCTAGTTCAAGTCCCACGTCAGTTCCAAGCTAGCCTCAGTCAGTTAGCCTCAGTCAGCCTCCTCAGTCAGCTAGTCCAAGTCCCACGTCAGTCCAAGCTAGCCCCAGTCAGTTAGCCTCAGTCAGCCATCCTCAGTCAGCTAGTCTAAGTCCCACGTCAGTCCAAGCTAGCCCCGTCAGTTAGCCTCGTCGCCATCCTCAGTCCAGCTAGCCCAAAGTCCCACGTCAGTCCAAGCTACCCCAGTCAGTTAGTCTCAGTCAGCCATCCTCTCAGATGGGTCCCAAGTACCACGTCAGTCCAAGCAAGCCCCAGTCAGTTAGCCTCAGTCGGGCCACCCTCATCAGCTAGCCCAAGTCCCACGTCAGCCCCAGCAAGCCCCAGTCATTAGCCCTCAGTCACCATCCTCAGTCAGCTAGTCACAGTCCCTTGTCAGCCCCAGTTAGCCCCAGTCTGTTAGAATGTTAACAGGCGGCGTAATACCGGCCCCCACCTTGTGCACCACGGCTACTAATATGCACGGGACTGCAAGCCGCCAGCTGCTGCAGTCTGATTGCAACTGAGCGTAGTGCGGCACAGTCCGTCCCGCATTGCAATCAGACGGTTGGATATTCGTATTTTTCTCGGACGAGATCCGAGACCATTTGCTACAGCTGGTTTGAGTTGATGACGATAATAGTTTGCGTTTCTTGATTCTTTCCTGAGGTACATGTTGAGTCTGTGCTAAGTTTTGTGTAGGCTCACCTCATGCAAACGCACAACAACAGGGCCGTAATGTTGAGTTTCGGACCATAAAATATAAATAGCAGACCGTGTAAAACTACCGTACCATCTAAAGATTTTTAAGATAATAGGTTAACCCATTTCGAACTCAAAACCATATCGAACGTAGAAGAAAACATGACTTTTATTTAGTAGAACCTAACTTTATAACTCTGAATAAAATTAAAATTTTTAAAATGTACATTTTCAACAGTAATCACTTAATTATATGGGTAATTTTGAAATTTCATCGTTTGATTAAAATAACTGAATAAGTGTGTAATACTACGCTACGTTTTTAATAAATTTGTGATAACTGTTTTTTATGTATAATTATTGTTTTTATAATGTCTTCTAATATTGGTAAATATATAGATTATATACAACTTCGCCAAACTGTTGCACACTTAGCAAAACATTTCTGAGGGACGACTCCGAATCATTATTATTTTATTTGTTTATAGAAACGACATCTTATCAAAGTCAATCTAAAACAAAGTAATAATATAATCACGTTTATTAAAAGTACAATAAACGAAACAAGAAAGTATTGTTGGAATAATTAAATGTTAGTGTCGACAGTGAATAATCAATAAAGTCGCTTGAAAAATGTGATTCACTTCGACGATCAAAGAAAACTTATAAACCGATATTCTATATTAAACTCGACAAAATAATCGAAGTCTGTCGTTTCCGTACAACATCCTTCTTCCTTAATAATATCCCACATTGTTTCATTATACTCCGCGGTCTGTTGTTTTATTGTCTCCATTCTCTCCGGGAAGATAGAAATCCTTTGTTTTCAGGTGGTATTTACAAAGTTCCTGTATCTCTCTCCTTCCTGATGACGCTAGTTGAGTAAATAACGCATTTCCAGAGGAGATGTTGTTCATATATCTATACGGTTGTTTGCGTTTTGACTTACGAGCTAAGAAAGTTATAGCCCTCGCACGAGCTGCGAAGCTTGGGTACGCCTTCTCAAGTTTAGTATCAGTATCTAGAAATAAAAAAGACAAATACAAAATAATAAACGAGGTTTGCGAGAAATATTTTTCTCAAATCTATCGTTTTTGCTTTTGGGTTGGATTTTGGGTGTGGATTCTGACATTTTTGTTCGAGTTTATTTTTGATTCATTTTATTCTTTATTGCATTCTGCAGTGGCATAATAATTCAGGTATTATTAAAGGAGCGTCTTTCTTGGCTTTATGTACAATTTTGAGAGAATATATGTTGCACTTCCGACTTTAAACATTACTGACCAAAGGTGACAAAGATGACAACCTGTTTGTGAAAATAACCATTAAAGGTTACGTTTTAATTCGTGCAAGAATAGTATAGAAAATTATATAGAATCAAACGTTGGCATGTTATGCTTCTAAACGAACGAAAATTGCTATCCCACAAGCACAACATTATATTAATATCAACAATTTATCTCAAATATTCTGTAATTTTGTGTAGGGCACAATTTCGTATATTATTCCAAAATAGTGTTAAGTTTCATTTAACTTACATACAAATATACAGTACAGATAAACAAGACTTCTTATAAATCACACAACTCAACTCAATTGATGAAAAAAGGCACAAACGTGGGTTAAAATGCGAACAAGTTTACGCGAAAGACCATTCGTAACCGTTTCAAAGCTTAACTGTTCGAGTAGTGAACTTAGTTGGAACAACTTTGATATCAATTGAAAAATAAAACACGAGATTAAAATTGAAAAATAAAAATCAAGTTGATTTTATACTTGCAAATAATTCTGGTCGACTTTTTTAATTTCAACCTTCAAAACTTTCCACCGTATTTCACTTGCGTCACTGTTTGCATTCACTAATTACTTTTTCTACCGGAGACTCGGTTCAATTGCAATTATCTTCTCGGTGTACATAACGTTGAACAGGCCCCGTGCTATTAGTAATGTTTAATGGAGGGATTGAAAGAATAATGGCTAGGGTTTATCGTTTTTATAACGGCGTATGGAGTTTGAATGGAAAAAGCACCCGGTCTGAGTCGAAGAACAAAAACATCGTGGTTGCTATTAGCAACCGGTGTTCCCGCCCGTATGCCTCGCCGTTCGGGAGGTGTGTTGAATAGCCGTCATTAGTGCGAGCGAGACGGAGATAGTCGGTGGCAAGCGAGAGGGAGGGATCCCCATCCGTACAGTGCTACAAAAAGTGGAGATTTACAATGGGGATGAGTTTTTTGCAGAACGACTAAAAAAAGGCTATTCGACCGCGTTTTTCTATTTACAAAAAATGCTACCATAGTCAAATATAGAGAATGGTTTTGAAACCTGGGTATATTTAAGAAATCAAAACTTTTTTCTGATCGTGCAAACGCCAAAAATCGCTTTCAAAATTATTTTAAAATTAAATTTGTCCAAGCACACCATTCAAAGTAAGAATTGGTTTTTGTTATATTAATTTTCAACAAGTTTTCTAGAAGTTGACTAAGAGATTTTTTAACAGTTGTCATTCCTGCGAATTCTTCGTTTGGCGGTATTTTGTACCGATTTGTACAGTCAAACGAAAAAATTCCCAGGAAAAACCCAAATTTCTTAAACATTTTTTTCTCTCAGTCAACCTCTAGAAAAACCAGTTAAAAATTCATGTCACAAAAAACCCAACAACGTTTTTTTGAAAGGTGTGTTTGGGTGACTTGAAGTTTGAAATTATTTTGAAGAGGCGATATTTGCCGTGGTGCCCTATCAGAAAGTTTGAAAAAATAGTTTTGATTTTCTAAAAGAGCCAGGTTTCAAAACCATTTATATATTTTGACTTGGGGCATACTAAGAATTAAAAACGCGTCGATAACC
>JAMZAV010011326.1:0-20288 GCA_024449915.1 Sweltsa coloradensis | reverse complement strand
ACATTATTAAATTAGTTACACACATTTAAAAGCGTATGCCTATGTCAAGTTCTGTACATGGCATTATCCAAAATTGTGATTCAGTATTTCATTATGCATATTATACAGATCTGATTTTCTGGTGCATACATTTAACTGTCATGCTTTGTATATATAAATTATTGTATTTTGATTGTTACTTGTAATCTTTTAAGCCAATGTTAAATTCAAAATTTTAACTGTAAGCCATTGGCCAAGTAACAATACTTGTAATTACATTTATAATATTTAGAAAGCACATGCTTTAATAATAATAGACAATTGTAAGAAATGGCTATTTCAGTTCCTTTAAGATGCCTTAAATTACAGGCATTGTGAAACTTTAATGCCTTTCCAATTTCCATTGGTTAACAATAATTTTAAACACAGATAATGTAACATGTAATTACTAGGAATGTTACGTTGCTCAGTCTAAGGCAATTGTATTTGAGCATAAACGCTGTCATGTAGGCCTATTATAAAGAATTTGTAAATTAATGCATTTTAGTGAATACGTATGTGTTTTGGTTTGATAAAGAAAACCCTGAACCAACCACTGCAATAATATCAAATAGAGTAATGTTTATACCCTGCCATTGCTGTCTTACTCTGGCTGTGGGGTCAGTTCAGCAGTGTATTGGGACAACTCCATGGTCACACATGTTTGTACATTTAAAAGGAAATTAATTGTTTAGCATTACAACTTTATACAGAATTGTACATACATATTTGTAGTCAAATATTTAAAAACATTTTGTAAAGTATCTGTATTACTATGTATTTTAATTTGACATGTTGTTGCATCTTTGTCCATTGTAGAAGACTATAAAATATACCAAATATTTAAGTTTTATTTATATTTTTATACTATGACATATCAATCATGCAATTGATAATAATTTATTCCTCACTAGCATGGATTGTTATGCTGAGGTACGTTGTGTTTTGTACGACTAGGGAGCTGCTGATCAGCTGTGTCTTGCTGCAAGTACCTATATAGCCACCTTTCTTGAGAAATTGTACCAATGCCTAAATCATACCTTGCTCCCACTAGGGTATGTATAAGTCAACATTTTATGATGGGCTTCACCATTAATTCAGTTATCAATTGTTACGATGCTGAATGGTCATAATGATTTCCCTTGTATCATCACCATCAGTATAATACCTATTATGATATATTATAATGTTGTATAACCTTTTACGTTATGCTTCGTTTTATGTAATTCTTTTGTAGTTGAACTGACGTGAATTTTGTATTATCGATACCAAATTATTAAAAAGGTTGTTAGGAATGTATATGTATATTGCCTTCAAGGTGTAATTTCATAGATACTATATATTATTATATATATCACACTAAATCCATTTATGAAGGATTTCTAGAGGTAGGCGTGTATTAACACACATAATATTCTCCAAGGTGATTGCTTGGGATTTCGCATTATTTTGATATCACTGTAGCTAGCTGCAGAGGAGTGAAATGGTGAATAAATAAAACAATATTTAATAGCAATGAGTTCCATTTACTTGTTTCCTCTGAATTCTTTAGTTTTAAGTAATTTATGATACGGTTGCATGCAGTACCGGTAAATCAGATTCTCACTTTAGTTGTGACGTAAGCTGCAATCAAATGCCGTGTAAATAGTGTGGGTGATTTGTCAAGTAGCACACTACCTAGGTGTACTTCTACATTGAAATACTAGGTACAGGTTAGTGAGTTGCAAGCTTCTATAAATGAGTAGGATGCTATTATTAGTTTTGCAATACGACTTTAAATGCATTCCTAAATCTGAATCATTGCACATCAAAATTGTTATCATTTATTTGCAAGATGGAAGAAATTATCAACCTTGGATATAGAACTTAGGATGGTCGGTTTAAATTACAACTTGGCAGTTTGATAAATAAATAAATTGTATTTAGAGTCTACCCACTCAGTTATATAACTGATTTTCAGTGGGGGACAGTAAATCAAAGCAACCAAGCCAACCCTGTAGACCCCGACGCAATCGACGAGTGAGCGATAACCAACCAAAGATCGATATTTTTTAATAGGAAATATAGCAATCAGTGGTATGGACATAGTATATACATAGTAATTAGACGAGTGAGCGCAGCAACACGAAGTCTATAATGCTACTTGATCGGGCCTTGACGTGATTAATTCTGTATGTCTGTTTGTCCGGTCCCATACGGCCGAATGGCCAAATAGATTGAGCTGAAAAATCTGTGACCAGGTAACTTAGAACTGCTAACAAAATGAGCAAAATCCATTTCGATTTAAACCTGCAAGAAATAATAAACTGAAAAATAGGCTTTAACATGTGTAGGAATTCATTTGACGACAATGGTTTTGCTTTTGAAAAAAATCACTGTCTCTTAGATGTTACTCGGTTGCAATGGAGGCAGTGGAAAAAATATTTGAAATGCAGTTATGCAATGAGCAAAGGGTATCGAAACTGCATGTTCAAGATACCCCCAAATTCCGCTTGGAGATTGAGTAAACCTTGTAATCTTTACTCATATTTCGTACTGGCTATGTTTTCCATAGTATTGTCTCAGTTGACGTAGACTTAACTGTGTTATATGGATTTCAAAACATGTTTAATATTTTTTTAAATACAATCCATATACTACTACAAAATCTTATCCAACCAGAGGATTGAACCCAGGTCTCCCACATTCCGGGTATAACGGCGCCCTGGCCAACTAGACTAGGGAAACGCCAAAGTCGTTGATAGACAGTGAGTGAGCCATGTGTTGAATACCCGGTATCATTCCCCATACTGGGCTAGCCTTAGGTATAGGGTAGGAAAGGGGATGTTCCGGGGTACTCAACACATGGGTCACTCAATCGTCTATCAACGACTTTGACGTTTTCCTAGTGTAGTAAATACGACGTATACAGTGGTGTAACTAAAAAAAGTTGCAGTGGCACGGCACAGAGCACTGGGATGTTGTCAGGTCCTGGCAATTTGCCTGATACGAGGATCTTTAATATTTTAGTGATATTCCGCTTTCATGTAGAAAAGTTATTTATACAGTCTGATCTGATGCGTTATTATTGTCAAAGTGTGGGAGTTTGTTGTCAAGTATGACATTGATCGGTTTATTAATGCATATTTGAAGAAATCCTAGAACATTTCACAACAATGCTGTCACGATTGGCCACTTTAAGATCACTATGCCTCATTCCTAGAGGAAACCCTTTGAAATCTGAAAACTATTATTATTATTATTATTATTATTATTATTATTATTATTATTTGTAAGGTTATTGTTAGTATTATTTGTGTGGGTATAATATTTTCAATCACATTATAAAACATGTCAATACCAAAATAACTTTTCTCGATTTCATTAGAGTGCGAGTGCAATTGACTATATTGAATTGAAATCATACCCAGCTCGATCCCTGTCTGGCTAAGATGGATTTTTATATTTTCATATTGATTTCAATATTATAATGAAAATAACATTGTTGAAAAAAATCTCTACAGGACCATGGAATAAATTCCCAAAGTACGAGAAAATTAAAGAAATTTAACAATCCCCCCCCCCCCCCCCCCCTAAATTGAGGAATGTGCATATTGGATCTAATAGATTGATTATATATGAACATAAATGTGAAATATAGTAACAATGTTATTAATCGTTTACCCGGAGAAGCAGAACGCTGATGCGCTGAAACTCGTCTCAGCGACTTCTCTTAATAGGGATGTATTTCTCCTTCTGATTGGTTGATAACTGAAGTTGACCTATATTAGTTTCCGAATAAAAATGTCATCAATTCGGCAACATTAGTGGCAATAAAATACTAACTGTTCACACTCTCTCTTCACTGTGAGAAAGGTCATATGTACGGTGTACCGGTACCAAATTTTTTTTAAATGTAGCTACAACAGCATAAGAGCACTCATTATTTAATAGTAAACAATAAAAGTAGACACATTACAGCAGTAGGCCTACGACCAAGTGTATTACAGTAGTAGATTAAACATAACATAGCAGTAGCACAGACTTATATTTCATCTTCATTTAATAGCATATTGGGAATGCCTTGGTTTATTGGAAATTTTCGCCCGGACTCTGGACATACCAGCTCTCCATTGATAACTTCAACTTCTAACAAAACATGGTGTACCTTTTTCAGAAACTCTTCATTGTTTTCAAAGTCTTCTGCCACTTCCCTCGGCAATTCAGCAGCATGGCCAATCTGAGGAATAAAAACAAACTAACAATTTATGCTAACAGAGAGTAGACAAGATAAGGTCCTCCCTATTTTGAATTAAATAATCTTCTACATAAACCCCAATGAAGGTGCACATGTTGGGAGTTTTTTTTATGGGCATTGATTATTTAAATTGGATAGTTTCCCAATCTGATCTCCTACTTCCACTCCGCCACTCTGCACATCTTCTTAAAAACTTAAGATATAAATAGATTTTACCAATAAATATTTCCTCTGGTCGCAGTATAAACATAACTGTATCTGTAAAATGAAAGTTTGAGTTCCGTTTCGGCGCACAGGATGTAAAAACATTTTTTTTTAAATTCCTTGATCATTAAACTAATTAAATAGGGTAACATTGTATTTGAAATACAGTCCGTTTCAAGTCATTTGAATGAGCATGTAGCACAAAAACTTATTTTTTATGCTAAAATGGGCATGCATTGAAATTTTGTTTAATAATCAGAGCGACGACGGGCTCTAGCTCTTCAAATAAAGAAGTTAACAACCACGGAGAGGTAACCAGCTGTAAATTTCAGAACATGATCCAGACAGTCCCAGGATACTCCCCAAGAAATGGATTTCAAAAAAACTTGTCGGAACACCCTTAAAAAAAATACCAAACTCAAAATTTTGTATTTTTTGTATTTTTTCTTGTTTTCTTCAATACTTCTAAAGTTACTAACGTATTGTCCTAATTTTTGTTTTTAGAATGTGTAATTCTATTGTATCTAACTATATTGATATGGCATTTTGTATTTTCGTAAAATTTAATATGCAAAACATTTAAAATTATCGAAGAAAATCGCAAAAAAAATCGTAGGCTAACACCGCATTTTCAACTCGATCACAAGTCACACAAAAATTCCAAAAAAATAACGAGTGGCAGCAATCGATAGGCACAAGTTTTCTCTACAAAACTATGTCTTACACTTTTCGTTTACGTAAACTTCGTCGCATTGATTGTTGCATTGTTAGTGAGTCAGTATTCACCGCCGATGCCTCTGCAGGCTGTGCGCTTACGGCGCAGAACGGGCTCTTATCCGGCGATAACCAAGCAAATCTCGACCGCTTTGACCTCGCAGAGCGAAGAACAATCGTTGTCCAACATACGAGCATATTGAAAGGTGCCACTGTCAGACCCCCATCGACGATCGTTTATAGTTGATTATTGCTACACAAAACTTAAATAATCTTAGTCAATAAAGATTCAAATGTATTGTTATTTTGTGTATATGACAATTACTATTGTGTTTCTATTTCTACACTGTGTATTGCAAATGTAGGTAGACACCCTATCTACCTTCACATATTATTTATTTGATTTATTTTACGTTTTTCGTATTCAGTTATGTCAACTTCCACCCCTCTCTCTCTCCTTAACTCTACGCATAAGCTCTAAGATACGAGAGACTATGGTTATCGACCTGTGGGCTAGGCCTTCAAACCTGCCGGCTAGCTATAGGTGGAAGTTGCACTCACCTACACTAAAGCTCAGTAATAAAAACATCTAAACACGTTGGGCGCACTAACTCTTCTATTAAACGGTGTGTGTGTAAATCTAACCCTAAACAAACCCAAGAAAAAAAAAGGGAACTTGAAAGCATGTGGCCCCCAACAGGGAACAGCGCACCGCCTGCAACACACACAGCCCACCTAGGCAGGGTTGCAGCCTTACCGCGGTCGCTAGCGGTTAGCGCTGTGCCACTTCTGGTCTGGGCACTGCGATCAGCTGGGCGGCTGCATCCACTCGTTCTTAACCCTCCGTCACTCGCGCGGAATTTCTTAACACCATCCCTCGCGGGGTTTGTCAAACCCCAAATTATTTTTGGGCTGTAATTAGTGCAGAAGTATTTTTGGATATTTCTGTCTGTGCTCATATGATTTGTGGAACTACTATGTAGGTGGTTTTTACTGGGAGGACAGGGAAATAAAATGCCAATGAACCTTTTTGTATGAAATTTATTATTTTATTGTAATTTTCAGATTTAAAAAATGGACATTTTCAAATATTCAAAAAAGGTGTCCAAATAATGCAATTTTAAGTTTTGTTTCACTTTTTAGTAATAAAGATGAACCAGTTAGTAAATTGCAAGAAGAATTTTTCCAAAATTCCAAAATTTCAAAATTTAAGCAAAAATAGCATTGAGTTTCCCTATGCTGTTACTGTAACGTGATCACTCGCGTGGGGTTTCAGAAACCCCAGCCAAGTTTAGACCGGCAATATAACGACACTAAAACCCCTAATGATTAGAGGGTTACAAATTTTGCTAACAGATAGAGTTACTTGAAGGTACTGAGAATCTAGAGTCGGTTTTAAAACAGTCTGATGCAGAGAAACAGAGTCGAATGTAGACCCTGGGGTTGTAGAACCCCACGCGAGTGACGGAGGGTTAAAACTAATATGAGCACTGCTGAAATAAAAGATTGTCGACTGAAAGTCGTCTGATTTGGCTGATAAATAAAGTTAAGTGACGGGGGAGGTAAACTGGGAAATAGCATGCAAATTGACAAGAGCAAAATCGTTTGAATGTTCAGGTTGTAATGACATTTGAAATGAATTTAAATTAGGTTCTAGTGAAATGAACTATTGGATCCAATGCTACGTTACTGAAATACATAATTATACCTTGTACATGGTTACTGGTTACAGTGGTAAATATCATCACTCAGCCTTGGCTGGGTCTACTCATCACTATCTCTCTCTCTCTCTCTCTCTCTCTCTCTCTCTCTCTCGTCTGTGTCCTTGGCATCTTTCGTAGGTGGCGGAGATGGTGGTATTTCGGCGACTGATAACGTGGCTAATAGTTGCTCCTACGATGAGGAGGGCGTTGTTAAACAGCGTCGGGCCATGTCCGGGCGTCGTACAGTGGCGATCGGGAATAACTGCTTCAATTCCTGTAGCTCTCTTCGGGCGCGACAACCAAGAAGGCAGATGCCTGGTTAAAGATGCAAATTCAAGACGTTCTCGGAGGAGGGTAAAAGATAGTAGTGGTGTAGCCGCTTGGCAAAAGTTCACCACGTAGTATACAGCTCCATGTTACTGGCACGTTTTCGCGCGCACCCTACTAACGGCACAGCAAAAGCAGTCATTGAAGACTGTTTAAATAAACTTTAAATTGAGCACTGCTCCCCGAAACTGATGTTGGTAATAGAATTAAACCATTGCGTTGGCTTGGTCGTCATAACTACGGCTCGGCTTTATGGGTCTCATATAGCTGATGATGTCCCCAATTAAACACTCGCGTATGTATATCCGATTAAATGTTCATTTATCAAACGTTTTACATACCACACCCTCTGCATGGGGCTACCCCCATTGTACGGGGAGGTGTAGACAACTCCATGTCTCGTAGCGTCGTTCTCCAAAACCTTGCTCACAATAGCAAAAACACCAACGGCCCAAAACTGCACTGGCTTGGTTTGTGGTTCGGATCAGAGTGCCTGCGTCTTCTACTCGACCACGCTGTCGTCTTTTGAATTTCCCCTCTCTGCACCCCCGCTCGGCGCCCTCAGGTGACCACGTGACCTGTTCCTAGGCCTCTCATTGGGGCGCTCACTTGCCTATTTTGATACAATAGGTGACCTACTTCATAATTGCTCGCTCGACCGAATGTGTTTCGCCGATCGATATATCTTCCAAAATCTCGGCTGGTATTCGAAACCGCACGTTGCCAAGTCAAAATTTGAAAGAGTTGCCATTTTCCAGAGCGATTTCGGTTTAACCCGGCTAGTACGCGTCGATTTCTCGGAATCTCTACACGCCATCCCACAAACATGAGCCGTAGCTCCACTCAAATTCACTGAAAATATCAGCTCTGGGCTGATGAGACATGCTAGCTGCTCTTATTAGACACTGGTTTATGCAAATTAACAGTTGCAATTAGAAAAGCTTGATGGATAAATTAATGTTCCAAATTATGCAGATTCCAAAAACACATATCATATGTAAATTAATACATTTTCTAAAATAAAAATAAAAAATTATATACCAAAAGGGTGGTCGGTTACAGTTATAAAAACTGATTTACAAATTACAAAGGAGGACAACTAAATAAAACTAATCACATAGATGCAGACAAACAAAACAATGATCAGTGTAGTTTAAGTAAGTTTAGAATAGTAATATTTAATTTATTATGTGTTTTTTTTTAAACGTCTATCCTATTCAGTTAAAAACTGAATAACAAATGAGGACAACATTTATAACGCAATAACTATGTAGGCCTAGTACGACAACAATTTATATTTAAATTGGATAAACAATTAGAATAAATTAAATATACAAAAGAAATAAAAAGAAATGAAATGAAAAGAAAAGAATAAATAGAGAAAAAGAAATAAAAAAGAAACCAAATTAAAAAGACTGATTTATTATACGATTCCACTCAAACGAATATGAGGTTTGCCAAAAATTAGGAACACCAATAAGAGGATATAATCAAACTTTCGTGGAGGAAACCATGCCGAACGTGATCTTCATTCTTCTGTTCAATCTTGAAAACCATTACCATTACCATACTACAAATATCTTGACTATTATTATAATACAATTATTATAATATATAATTCATATTATTTGATTAGATGCATTTTATACGAAAACGGTAAAAACCGGAGCCACATTTTGTACGGACATATTGTACTTCCATGTGTACATATATACATTGTTAATTTGTCTGAACTAAAATTTGTAAATTTGTAAAATTTGTTTGTAGATGATTTTTTCATCCTGCAGTGAACGGTTAATTAAGCGAGCGAAGCGAGCGTTTCCACTTGACTCTGCCGGAAAAATTAGTCACTTTTTTTTTTTTTTTTTGTTTGTTTGTTTATTCATTCGTATGTCTCGCCATAACGTTCGAACGGAGGCTCGGATCGAGTTGAAATTTTGACCATCCGCAAGCTTCGTTCTCGATTGAATGCCATTAGTTTTGTGGCAAAATCGTTCAAAAAGTTAAAAAGTTACATTAAAGTTAATCGAAAGTTTTTTTGTCAAACTAAACGGCGACAAAATCTGAGATAGCCAAATCATTTAGAATGTCTGTCCGGTCACGAATATGTTAATTTTATTTTGATCCGATAAGTAGTGTAGATGGAAATTACACTAGGAAACGCTCAGTTGGACGCGTTGATAAGCGAGCACGTGCTATAGCTAGACCCACATTGCACATTTTTTTTAATTTTAAAATTTACGACGTTCGCGTTTCGTAGCTAGACCCAATTCGCGTTTTCCAGTATTATTTATTATTGCCAAGGTATTTGGGTAAACCCGTGTTTAAATCTTTACTTTAAAATCCACCTCCATCTAGAGGACCTTGACTCCTTGGGAAAACTTTTTAAACTCTTTGTTGACAATTAATAGACTGCTTCCTCGAAAGTATTTTGATTACTTCTAGGTGGCAGTGCATTAGAAACTTTGCGCGTCTTTTCGTTGCCATGGCAACGTTTTTTTTGTTATAATGTAATTTCCATCTACACTACTTATCGGATCAAAATAAAATTAACATATTCGTGACCGGACGGACATTCTAAATGATTTGGCTATCTCAGATTTTGTCGCCGTTGAGTTTGAAAAAAAAACTTTCGATTAACTTTAATGTAACTTTTTAACTTTTTGAACGATTTTGCCACAAAACTAATGGCATTCAATCGAGAACAAAGCTTGCGGATGGTGAAAATTTCAACTCGATCCGAGCCTCCGTTCGACCGCTATCATAGCCAAAAAAGCTGCACGACTTTCCGTTGCCATGGTAACCGTACTTTGTTATAATGTAATTTCCATCTACACTACTTATCGGATCAAAATAAAATTAACATATTCGTGACCGGACGGACATTCTAAATGATTTGGCCATCTCAGATTTTGTCGCCGTGAAGTTTGAAAAAAAACTTTCGATTAACTTTAATGTAACTTTTTAACTTTTTAAACGATTTTGCCACAAAACTAATGGCATTCAATCGAGAACAAAGCTTGCGGATGGTGAAAATTTCAACTCGATCCGAGCCTCCGTTCGAACGTTATCGCGAGACATACAAACAAAAAAAAACAAACAAAACAAAACAAAACAAAACCAGTGACTATTTTTTCCGGCAGAGTCAAATGGAAACGCTCGCTTCGCTCGCTTAATTATAACAAAGTACCGTTACCATGGCAACGGAAAGTCGCGGAGCTTTTTTGGCTCATGATAGCGGTCGAACCGAGGTTCGGATCGAGTTGAAATTTGGACCATCCGCAAGCTTCGATCTGCATTGAATGCTATAAGTTTTGTGGCAAAATCGTTCAAAAAGTTAAAAAGTTACATTTAAGTTAATCAAAAGTTTTTTTTCAAACTAAACGGCGACAAAATCTGAGGTGGCCAAATCATTTAGGTTGTGTTCCGTAAAGGCGACCGGTCGACCATTCTGGGCTCGACTGGGGATTGTTATTTTCATTGTTTCACTCAACGTCTGATTGTTAGGAACTGCCTTGGCTACGGAATGGTGCGTGCTTCTACAAGGCCGTGTTTTTATGAAAATTGTGATATCTCGTTAAAATATTACATAAATCATATCATTTTACTAAATAAATGAATGATTTGAATGAATGAATGATTAATTTATTGTGTACCCATGTGAATTACAGGAACATTCTCGGTAGTGGACATAATTCCATGATTTTTAATGATATAATTTGAAATAACCGCGCTTTCCTCAAAGACCTGCCCACGACCGGAATAAAACTCTGGGCTTCTTGGTCTCGACCACAACAATCAAAACAACTACGCATCGCATACGTTCCTTGCAAATCTGATCTATCATTGGTGCAAATTGTGTTTACTTAAATTTCATTGGTCGCATACTGGTCGTTCTGGTCGTCTTTGCGGAACACAACCTTAGAATGTCCGTCCGGTCACGAATATGTTAGTTTTATTTTGATCCCATAAGTAGTGTAAATGGAAATTACATTGTAACAAAAGTAACGTTGCCATGGCAACGAAAAGACGCGCGAAGTTTCTAATGCACTGCCACCTAGAAGTAATCAAAATACTTTTGAGGAAACAGTGTATTATTTGTCACCAAAGAGTTTAAATAGTTTTCCCAAGGAGTCAAGGTCCTCTAGATGGCGGTGGATTTTATCCACAAAGTAAAGGTTTACACACGGGTTTACCCAAATATCTTGGCAATAATAAATAATATTGGAAACATGGCCCTGTGGACAGCGAACGTCGCAAATTTTAAAATTTAAAAAAATGTGCAATGTGGGTCTAGCTATAGCACGTGCTCGCTTATCAACGCGTCCAACTGAGCGCTTCCTAGTTATTTGTATCATTTACTTACTTCACGGTGTATATTTTGAATGAAACGTGGATTGCACTTTCAACTCCACAATGATCAAATGTGAAGATGGGAGGTTCATAAGTATAGTGTGCAAGTGTATATAATAGTGAGGTTATTAATAAACAAATTTGGTCACACTACCCTGAGTGAAATCTACTATCTACTAATAATGTGTTTTCTATGCCGTGAATTGAACCCTAAATATTGTCTTCGTTTTATTCGTCTTCGCCTTGATTGTAGATGTTGTAGTATACTATTTGTTCCAACGACAGAACAGATGTTCGACGAAGAATATTGTGTGTTAAGTTGAGGTTAATTATATTTTGATGCGATTTCACAGTCTTCTTCTCAGTTTCTATTTATTGCATTTTGTGGTAAAGATGAAAGACGATACCTGAAGACGGGCATGCATTGCACCCTGAGCAGGTTTCCAACGAAAAATTGTTATTATACTTCTGAAAAACTTGACGCACATGATCGATGGCAATTAGCCGGTATTTGAGTGAAATGTACGACATCCTTGAATTTGGCATGCATTTATTTTAATAATATTGCCGGCAATCCAGAGCTGATGCAGTGTCAACGCCATTCTCGACCAGAGATTCTCTAAAAATCTAGCAAACATTATGTAAAGAAATAATAATTATGCAATTTTTAACGTATAGTCTAGCAAAATCAGCGGCTTGATCATAGTTTGTTGTTTCTTTGGTCTTGATTGCTCCTTGAACTATTTTTTCACTTATGTAATTCAGGTAACAATTATTTGTTTCTGGTATCTGGAATTTACCGCGAAGAGATGTACACTGTCAGCGACTCTTGACCGAATACTATAATCACAGCGATTTTCCGTATTGACGTGGGAGAATTTGATTTATTATTTTTTGGATGAGCGAAGCGAAGACTTCAATTTGACTTTGTGTTTTTTTGTTTTTTTTTACTTACGTTACCCCAAGAAAAATAGCTCGGGTGTTTTTTTTTTGATAGTTTTTTTGTCTGTTTTTCGCTCTCTACCGGACATACGGCATGCGATCTTGATGAAAATTGGAGGGGACCTTCGAAATCTCTAAACTTAGAGCTGTATTGTTTTTGGGTACAATCAAAGAAATATTTCTCATTAAAATCGTACTTTTACGATTTTTTTTCGATTTTTAGTGCGATATTTTCGTGATATTTGGCAAACGGCTGCTTCGATATTGATGAAACTTTATAGGAACGTTTAAAATGACTGAAATAATTTATGTTATGATTTTAGAGACATTTGAAAAAATATTTCTTATAGAAATCGTACTTTTACGATTTTTTTCTTCGGTTTTTAATACGGTATTTTCGTGATATTTGGGCCGATTTTGACCAAACGGGTGGAGCTACAACGTTCATATTTTACATTGACATTAAGATTATGGTGATGTAGTGCCTCTTGAAAGAAAAATTTGAAAAAGTTTGTCAAAATTCATAGAAATAAAGGTTTTAATATAAGCCTTTTACAGGTGTATAATGAACAAGTAATATCAAGTAACTATAGAAAAAGTAAGGAGATTCAACATAAAAACGTAATCATTGGACAGAAATATTCCAAAAAAGCTCATCCATCAACGCGACTGGAAAAGGCGTTCGCGAAGCGGCCTAGTACTATAATTATTTTATTCGTAATATTTATGTCCTGAACTTCACCGCAGAGAAAACAATGTACATTCCAGTTAAATTGTGCTCTTTCCGCACGTGCTGTGCGATTTGGCGGGGCTGGAATATCGTCAACAGTGTCAGCTTTTCTCTCGGTTGCAATTCTTGTTCCAAAACACAAACCGTGGGATTTATAATATGGTAAGTCGCATTATTTTTTTTGTGCTTCAAGATTTTGTGAGCAGTCAATTCGTTAAGTAATAACGGTCCATTTTCCCCGTTACAAAACACACAGCTTATTTCAATCGTCGGTTCAGGGGTAGTTTTAAAGGTTGACGGACTGGTATATAATAGGGATATTCCACTTCCGTCAAATACTGTACAAATAGATTTTTTAGAAGAAGTATTTCGTTCCGATTACAAATATGTACTTTGTTTTTCCTTGAAATAATAATTTAATAATTTATAGCCATTTTAAAAACAGCATTTTTTTAATATTCTAAGAGCGGCAAAAATGGCTATGACGTCAGAACGGTGTTGAAACAACAACGCCGTCTGGATACACATACATACATACATACATCCAGATGGCGTTGTTTTAAACAAAGCAGCGCCTAGCCAGAAAACGAGAAAAGTTGACATTGCAATCAAAAAACAAAACTGAAACAGTCCTAGGTCTAGGCCTAGGCGTAGAAAATTATTTATAATACAACAGTCTAGGCCAATCGTTCCTGTAGGATATAGGCCTTGGTATGTGAATACTTTAATTACTCACTTGACAAGCCCTTGGCTTAACTTGCCAACCCTATGCCTGCACTTCCGTGTTCTGACACACATCTCGCACAAAAATCTTACTTTGATAAAGCCTATTGTAGATAAAGAATAGCATGATAGTCCTAGGCTGTGCAAAAATTCAAGACAAAATGCTCGTAATTCTTTATCACAATGGTCTTGCGAAATCTCCCGTCACATACGAAAAAAGAAAAAACAAAAGACGGTGAAAATGTACATGGTTTAAGTGGCTGTGGAGTTGTGTTTGTTGTTGAGCGGATGGGCGAGCACCGCCGTCTGTATGTAAATATGTACAAATATACTTACATTTAGTTTCTAATTGGCCTTGACTCAACACAGTCATGACGTAGTACCGTCCAAAGATGGTGCACGCTCGTTTTTGGCGCGCAAACTGGGTGTCCAATTTACTTCTTGTTTAAATTACACAAAATACATTTTTTTCCAAATAAAAAACGTGCAGTGACTATTAAGACATACATAAGAATTAAAAAAAAATATAAAATATGAAGTGGAATATTCCCTATTATCATCTAAAATGAAAAATGAAAATATTCACTAGAGAATCCGTACAAACAAGACATTGTGCCTTGTAATGTATTATTTAATAATATTATAATACTTATCCATTGTAAATAAAGACGATCATCTCTTGAGATAATTATATTCACACACATATATACTAAAAGAAAACCACGATTAAACTGATTATTGTGTGCATTCAGTGCTGAGAGTCGCCTAGAGGAGCCTCGCCAAGAGTCGACACCAATAGCTTTGAACACTAGAACACTAGACTAATTGACACTCTTACACTTGCACACGCGATTTAATAAACAAACGGGAAGGGATACATGGGGAGTCTATACCAAAAGCTAGATAAAACACAACTGAAGAGACGAGTAACTCCAGCGCAATTATCTGTGGCTCCATTATTGGCACCGTGAAAGACAGCTGAACAATAATTATCTGAGAACAGTGTTATCTCATACATTCGTGCTGAAAATGAAAACCAGGAACAAAGAGATTATCACGTCTTCCAACATTTAGTGTGCACGTACAACTTCCGATAATCTATAAGGCTGCCAGTGTCATCCACTTCTAAACTATTATTTATTTGTAAACAATCATAATTCTTGTAGCTCTTCTTAAAAATATATTGACAGATTATTGTTATTACATTCTAAACGCGCTTTGAAGATAATACACCTAATTGCAAGGGGTAAAAGCGATTGTTCGTAGCTCTGTAAGGTCAAAGCGGTCTAGATTCGCTTGGCTAGTGCTGGATAAGAGCCCCTTCTGCGCCGTAAGCGCACAGCCTGCAGAAACGGCGGCGGTGAATACTGTCTAACAAACAATGCAACAATCAATGCGACGAAGTTTATGTAAACGAAATATGTAAGACACAGTTTTGTAGAGAAAGGGTGTGCCCATCTATTGATAACACTCGTGATTTTTTTGGTGACTTGTGATCGAGTTGGAATTGCGGTGTTGCGATTTTTTAAGATTTTCTTTGAACATTTTTTAGTGTATTTCGCATAAAATTGACAACAAACAAAAATGCTTTATTACAATAGTTAGATACAATCGTAATACTACATACTTAAAAAAAAATTAGATCAATGCGTTTGCAACTGTAGATGTAATGAAGAAAACAAGCAAAAGTTTTAAAAAATACAAATTTGGGGTTTGGTATTTTTTTTAAGGGTGTTCCGACAAGTTTTTTTGAAATCCATTTCTTGGGGAGTATCCTGGGACTGTCTGGATCATGTTCTGAAATTTACAGCTGGTTACCTCTCCGTGGTTGTAAAAGGCTCAAAACCTGTCTGCTCTCTTCAGTTATAAGCCATAACATACCGACAAATGTAACAAAATGCGCAGTGTTTGTCATCAAACTTTTCGTAAAGATCCTATACATGGGGGTCGGCCATTCGTGGATATTATAAAAAATGTTTTCAACAATAATAGCAAATGGCAGAAGATCGAGGGTGCGGGTTCCGAGCCTACAAGCCAGGCTCGGGCAGGCTTGTGCAGGCTCGAGGCTTCATGAGCCACACACCGTGGGACCGCTCAGTTTTTTCTGAACAGATTGAAAACATTAGAGATGGACCATGGTCTACATGTAAAGAGTCAAAACAATTACGCAAATCTATCTATCTATGGTAATTATTTACATGGTATAATCTCTGGAAGATATATATATGTTTAACCTTGGTTTTATAGTAGGCGACTATGACGCTGTTATGTTAGTACTTTAGACAGAAATTAAAAAAGTGACTACACCGGGGATCGAACCCGGGACCTTGGCTTTCCGGGCCATGCTCTTACCAACTGAGCTATGCAGCCACCAATTTAATTCTGTCCAATTCTTGGTCTGTTTATACATTGTTAGTAACGTGTGTGTGTAGAGCAGATTGCACTGCCTATTAGACTACATACGAAATTAACTGGAGAAATACAAACCATCTCTGTAACCCAAGAGTTGGGATATTTGATGTATAACCTTGGTTTTATAGTAGGCGACTATGACGCTGTTATGTTGGTACAACCTAATGGGCCGGGGTAATGCACGTGTAGCAATATAATCGATTCAATTCAGACGTAGGCTACATAATATACAGAACTTGACACGTTCACTGTCCATCTATGTATTATGTCACATTGTCACTATTGTTTCTTGGCATAATTAATGTGTGACATTGTTTGAAGACTATTGCTGAATGGAATAAATAAAAAAATACAAAATGTCGTATACTAGAGACTAGTTGAGTGCGCAAACACGTAAAATCTTAACTGTTCCTTACAGTTCCTATGGCAACACTAATTTGCAGTTAGGAATAGGCGCGTAGGAACGATTAGAAAGTTGGGGGGCGGTGGCAAATCCATTGGCAGATCTTGTGGGCGGCAGCTAGGGTCTGGGGCAAAGGCCCAGCCGCCGATATCCCTTTAAAAAAATCACCATACTACAGTTATTTTGTCATGTTTTAACTGCACTCGGACTCGGTAAACAATGTTTTACGCGATCTAAAAACTCTAAAAATGAACGTGAAGTGGCCCATTTTAGTAAATTTCAAACCTTATTTTTTTATGTAATGACGAAGCATACAGGCAAACATAATCATTTTACCATGGTGATTGTCGAATTGTATAAGTGTATGTGCATATTTACTACAGAAATTCTGGAATTAATATTTAACTCACATTACTTTTGGCCCCCCTGCCCCCCCCCCCGGGCCAAAATTGTGGGGGGGCATTCCCCCCCCTTCCATTTCCCCGGTAGGCCTACCTACGCCATTGGTTAGGAGTAACGAAACACAACTTTTTACTGCCCGGGTACCCGACCACAACACCCGCAGGTTACCCGGGTAGTAACCTGTTAACTTAAAAATCACACTCATAAATTAGTCTAGATGTAAATGTAATGTCCTATAAAATTGATAATGATGTGACAGGGAATTGGTATTTCATTATCACTTAGCCGTGTTGTTGTAAAAGCGAGAAGCAGACTGCTATTATAGAATAAAGACCAGGCCAGGCACACTTGGTGTCGCATCATTGCATCTGTCTTACGACTTGTCAAGGTCACGATGAATGTGCTGATGGTGCGGGATGGGCAGTGTTGGGTCAGTTCTTTTTTAAAATGAACTTTTTAAAAGTTCAGTTCACAGCTCAAATAATGAACTTTTAAAAAGTTCAAGTTCTTTTAAAACCTAAAATTTTGAAAAGTTCAAGTTTGTCTAAAATTTTAACTAAGTTCTTTTAAAAGTTATTTTGTAAAAAAATCACTATTTTATTAAAGGCTGGCGTAAAATGAAGAAAAACACGAGGAAAAACATGAGGGGTGTTCAAGTACCAAACTACTCGCGAGTTCGAGTCGGATGAAAGTTTTTTTTTGTTGGTTTATTTGGATTAAGGACGCGTCAACCGTAAGGTCATAATAATGCACCACTCTAGCCTAAGGGGGGTGGGGAGGAGGAGCCCATGCTGGTCAGAACCAGCCACGGGTAAGGGGAGGAAGGGGGGTTTCTCACGTCGCGGTCGTCATCGTCTTTGTCATCGTTCGTTGTGTCATTGTCAACGTCGCCAGGGGTCGTCAAGGGAAGGGGGCAAGGTCCCCGACAACGATTGCCAGAGCTCGCCTCTAGTTTGGGGAGTAAGATACTCCGCTCTTACTAGCTGATGTTTGCGAGGTGGACTTTTTCTCTTGAATCGCCTTTTACGATTAGCAGAGCCATGCTCTGGGCCTATTCTACCCCGGGCCCAGTTGAGCTGTCTTTGATGGTGTTGATGATTTGTACTACATTCTTGTCGACCAGCTTGTAAAATTATGGCAGATATACTTCGCATTTTAGGCTTCCAAGATTTTTTTCCCGAATTAGTTGGCGTGCATCGTTTTAACTTCGTGAATCGTGCGTGACCTTGTCAAAATCAGCTGAACGTGCGTCAACGTAGGCCTACGATGGAACAACGATTTGTTATTGTTTTTAAGCGTCGACGGCGGCGAGTCGTAGGCGCACGAAAGAACTTTCAAATGAACTTTCTAAAACTGAAAAAATCGTCCTCGAAAAGAACTTTTAAAAGTTCAAGTTCATTCATATAAAAAAGAGTAAGTTCACTGAAAAGTTCACGAAAAAAGAAGACGTTCACGAGAACGCGTTCTTTTTAAAAGTTCCTTCCCCAACACTGGGGATGGGGGAGGGTGTAGACTGTGAAGAGCAACTACACGGGCTGACAAGCAGATAAGAATTTATGGTGCAAGTGAGAGCCTCTCGAGTGGACTTTGTTGCCTCAAAGCCAAGTCCCTCAAAAGAATGAGTTAGCCATGGTTTGTTTTCCCATAGTATTTTACATATCACTGTTTATGAATTAATATTATTTCGATACTTCAACGAATGCACATTCTTGTACATAATCGACATAACACTCGACATTTTATACATGACTAGTGCAAAAGTCCTAATACTATGTAAATTTGAATTGATCATTTTTGTAGCTAAGTTAGTTTAGTTTGTTTCGAGAATCTTGATTATTGAGCGAGCGTCTCCACTTGACTCTTATGGCTTGAATGTCTGTTTTTTTTTCTTTCCGTTACTGCTTCGGTACAGGTCGCACCGTTTCTCTGATCGACCTGAAATTTGGCACACATGTACATACCACCTGTAACACTTGCACGTCTTACCAACTGTCTACAGTATTTTTTTGCCTATAATTATGTGCAGAATATGCAAAAATAAGTAATTAATGTAATATCTTGCTAATTATCCTGATTGAGTTAACTTAAATGACATTGATAATGATCTAATATGATCTACTTTCATTTTGAATCGACGGAAATATAAATTGATATTGATTAATAGCCGTAATTGTCAGATTAATTAATCAAGGTAATTAAGGTATTTCTAGAAGGTTTTGAAGCTGGAAAAGTAGACCTATGCATTGGATTGTAAATTACTAATGATTTTGCTTTTTATTTCAATCAAATCGGTAAAGTATTAAGGAATTATTAACAATTTTAGTAGAAAGTTTTAAGCCTAGAATAGCATTAGAAGAAAATAACATCTGCATTAGTGCGGATGAACGGTTTCTCGAGATAATTGAGCTAGGCTTCGAAAGATTCTAGATGGTTGTTTGCTCTGCGTGGTCAGTTTTCGCTGTGTTTCTAGAAATGTATAACGCGACCAATCTGTAGGTGACCGTGCCGACCGGTTTAAAGCCATACTCTCACATTGACTTGTTGCTTACTTATGTTAAACCTAAATTTATTTTAGGAATTTAGAAAAAAAAATGAAAGAAATCGGTCAATATTTAAACATGGTACGACCAATATTGTTGAAATTGTTTAGTGCGTGACGTCACCACCCGTGACGTAGCTGGATGGCTACAGAGCTTCGCTACCGATCAACTCGAGTGAATGCGGCCGCTCACTGCCCGCCCATTCAATACCATCGGGCACGGGACGGGTCAGTTGAAAAGTGTATGTTCTATGTACACGATGTTAGGATTAGCTCCCTTCACTTTCGAGCCTTCATATACAGAAAGTGAACAGAGGGAAAATCTCAAGAAAAATTAAGAAAAAGAAGCCTGGATAAAACAGTTTAGTGGCAGGAAAGGTGATCTTAAAAGGTGTAGTTGTAATGAATGTACATCAACATCAATGGATACGACACAGAGTGCTTATATAGGGGACCTAAGTTTTGAAGGCGGGAAGGAATTGGTTCTCTCTGGTCTCACCCATAATTAGCATGGTACGAAAATGTAACTCGCCGTATTGTAACTGTACAGCCCCGGACGGCCATGTTGGGCCCTATTTTTC
>JAMZAV010011325.1:0-21188 GCA_024449915.1 Sweltsa coloradensis | reverse complement strand
GACCATCAAAAATCTAATTTTGTCGCCGGTTATTTGAAAAAAATTTCGATAACTTTAATGTAATTTTAATTTTTGAACGATTTTGCCACAAAACTAATGGATTCAATCAGACAAAGCTGGGATGGTCAAATTTCAACTCGATCCGAGCCTCCGTTCGAACTTTATGGCGAGACATACAAAAAAAAAAAAAAAAAAAAAAACGATTGACAAATTTTTCCGGCAGAGTCAAATGGAAACGCTCGCTTAACAAGTTATTTAAAAATATGTTTAACCTTGGTTTTAAAGTAGGCGACTACGACTCTGTTATGATGAATGATATTGTAGACAGAAATAAAAAAGTGCCTCCACCAGGGATTGAACCCGAGATCTTAGCTGTCTGGGCCCTGCTCTTATAGCTGCTCTACTGAAAGAATGCAGATGCTAGTGGCATCGGCGGGGCTGGGCGGGCCAATGAGTGATTGATATTTTAGATTAAGGACCGCTGATTGGCTAGAACTAGCCCGCCGGTGACATCACCATTTTGCAAACTTCCGATTGAGCAGCTAACCAACTGAGTATGAAGACACCAGATTAAATTCTGCCCATTTCTTGGTTTGATAACACATTGTTAATAACGTATGTGCACGGAAAGCCAAGGTCCCGGGTTCAATCCCCGGTGGAGGCAGTTTTTTTAATTTTTGTCTATAAAACCATCATATATAGGGATGCACACAATAATCAATATTGGATAAAATCTCGATAATCGATAATCAAAAGTCATTATCGATAACAGGAACATCAATAACTGGTTGAAAACGGCCTGAAACATGTCATTCGTATTTCCCGCTCGGGCAGGTCACAAAGTGTCTTACTCAAAATTTATGTTTGGGAGCGAACTTAGTCGATAGCAGGAGGCAAAAACAAAGAGAACACAGACAGGACGAGGCAGCGAGTGGCATGAGATTGTATTGTTTTGAATTTCATTTACCACATTTGAGATTCCATCTATGTCGGAACGGGCTTGAATTTTTTATTGGTAATATCGATTCGATAATGACATTACCATTTCGATAATCGATAATGAAAAAGGATTTATGTGCATCCGTAATCATATATTTATATATATATTTAAAAAACTTATTCTAAAACAATTTGTTTTGCAGTTTATGTCACTCCTTCAGTTTAATGACGACTCAATAGCCAGCGGTTTAGCCGCGGTCGCTTAGCTGGTTACCACTTGGAACACCGAAGTTAAGCAGCCTCGGGCGTGGTCAGGGGGAGAGTGGGTGAACGCTCTGCCCTGAAACACACGTATTCGCTGGCTAAGCAGACAGAGGGTTTGAGAGCTAGTGAAACAGCTTTGTTCTCCTAGATGTCTACTCGACAGTCCGGGTTAGTGGAGGAACCTATACGACTGTGAAGGTTACACCGTACTTTCGGATGGGACGTTAAGCCGTTGGTCCCTTTGTTACATTTTGAAAGAAGTAGGCTACGTGCCAGTACCGGGTTTCCCCTCCTCTCTTCTATTCATCACTCATCGTCTCGAATAGTCTTAGGGCCGGTATTAAATCAACAAATAAGAAAGTTATTTGTAGCAAATAAGCTAACTGTAGCAAATAGCGTTATTTCGGTCTTACAATCGGCAAATAGCACTATTCTTAAGAATAAAAGAGGCTTATTCGTCAGATTCTTAATGGGAGGTTTAACTGGCATATAGCGCACTATTTGACGAATAAAGAAATAAAGGTGTAAAAAAGTCATAAAAACTGACTTAAAATTAACCAAGATCACATAATAAAACTAAATAATTTTAACAAGTGTTTTACTTGATTATCTATCACAACAATTGAAAAATAAATAAATAAATAATGCACAATTATTTATTCATTCCATTCATTTTTATTTATTTTAAATTATTTTTATTGGGGCAATAATTAAAAGAATGATAATTGTTCTTCTTATATCCAGCCTAATAATCATTAATTAATTAATAAATGGTTCTTTTCGTTAGTATACAGTGTTAAATTGATTTTATTTTGCATATTTCACGTCGAATTGATTGTATAAGCTTTTTGGACCCATTTTAAATTAAGTCTATCACACCAAAGCCAGATATTTAGGAATGAGCTAGATATGAAAAAATCACTGAACAATTTAATTTTAGTAGTAAAGAACTAACGCCCGTAGGGAACATATTATTTAAATCAACGATCTGTAAATATATGCTTCATTTTGAGAGAGCGCCTTGGGTGTAGGCATACAGAGGTGAAGAGCAAACGTTGAAAGAAAATTCGTGTTTCGAGTAATTTACACTGAAAAGATATAAAAATTGTATTCCGTCACAGATAAGAAGTGAACAATAATGACGGGATAAGTAAAAAGGTTTTCCTAGAAGGGACTTGAACCGCGACCTCTCGTGTGCAAAACGAGCGCGCAAACCATTCGAACGGCAGCGTCCACAGTAAGCAGCCGGTCTAGCGCGGTACTTATGCAGCCCAGAAGATATGCACGCTGACTTGAGACGAGCGTAAAGCTTTGCGATGACAATTAGGACACTTTCAATACTTTCTGCCAATATTTCTTGATAGTAATTCACAGCTGTACACAGCACATGTACGCAATTAGGGCTTATTTTGGTATGAAACACTTTCGAGGTGGCAGTTCTTGCAACGTGTGGACTATCCACTCGATCAGAATGTTCCAAACAGCTATCGGAGGATTAACTTCCTTTCCTATGAGACAATGTCTACCCTTGACAAAAATTACATGTATGTTCTAGTATAGAATGTCACGATTTATTTTCTAATACAAGTTGGTCTTCTTATCTCGCGGAAGTTTGAATTGACCCGATGACGGAGTGGAATAGCTCGAAACACCACTGTCGCCCCATTACTGAACGTTGGAATTTAAAAGCTGGAGGTAGGGGCGTCCTTGGCACTCATGATTTGACAAGGAAGAGGGCACAGGCAGACATTTCAAGTGCGCATGCTCCGAGACCTATTTTCGTTGTTTTCCCAAAATCTGAAGGGAAAGTAGGAGTCATGTCTCGGTGGTTCAAGACGCTTGAGGGTAGTTGGCGATGGTCGAAGGGTGTTGGGGTGTGGTGGTTCCTCCCTCTTGCTCGCTATCCTGTTCATAGGCTGCACACGTGCTATTCTATTTCATGCCGACAGCTAGGTAAAGCATTGTGCTCCCAAGTTTTCAAGCCTCGCTTACATAGTAAAGTGATCGACCAAATCACGCAAGTTGACGAAAAACAGTAGTTTGATAAGGTATTAATATTGTCTCAATATTAATTCTTGTCCTACCCTAAACTTCACGATAAGACCATATCTTCAGCCACTGGTAAGTGGTAGATACGCGAACTAGGTAGTTATTTGTGACGTGATAGCTTATTTCCGACAGATACCTAACTATTTGTTACAAACATTTCTTATTTTTGATATGTAGTACCGGCCCTAAGTGCATTAATATGAGGACGTTAAGCAATACAACCAATCAATCAATCACGCAAACTCAATGTTAGCGGAACTTCAACTACTTGGAGTTTTTTTTTTGAAGAGATTACAAACTGAAATATGAACAATATAAAAACAACCAGCATCAACACACAGGAAAATAAGAAACGCAGTTATCAAAATAAATAGAAATCATTTAAAATTATCCATTTTTACTTAAGTGCTGTGGTTTATTGAACGCATCCGGCCCTGATTGCTTATTGACATCTGGTTCCTTGTCCGCCATTTGATGACCTGTTGGTGCTTTGCCCTGAGGCTGGACTGTTGACTAAGTGCCTGTATGAGGTGACCCCCTGTTTTCGTCCTAAGCTTTGCTTTCGCGTGGTTCTTGTCAAAGTGGAAGAGGCGTCCCTAAGTGGTCTGGTTTCGTGGGCTGCATATATTGCGACTTATTTTATCTCTTTAATTAAAACTAAAATGGTATGTCATCTTATTTATTTTTTCCCAGTGTGGCTACCTAGTTCACTCAAGCTGTGAGAGTAGGTTTCAAAACCGCGTTTCTTCCTGATACCAAAATACGTGGGTTTGTTTTGGCAACCACTGTGACTCCAACTTTATTCCGTAGAGTCACAGTCCACCCTTGAAAATGTCTGACGTAGTACAGACAAAACGTCGGTGGAGGGACGCCCAGGTTCTGCACCCTGGGTTTCATCTTATTTTCGACGGCGGTTTTACCCAAATCCTTGATTTTATCATATATATATAGATATATTTAGGGGTGGGTCATGTGTGGTGTATTTCTCAGGGTGGTCTGTGGTATTCAGGTTGTGGCTGTGGCTATTTCTTAATAACCTGTGTCAAGCCTCACCTTAAAAAATCACTCCTGTGTTTTATCTGAATTTGTAGCATCTCAAAGGTTTTCAGATAGTGCTTTTGCCGCTAATGTAAGGTTATTTAGAGTTTTCATTGTGTGCGTGAGCAATTAATTTAATTTAATTTTAATATCTTTTATAGGAACTTAAAACATATTTAATTTGTGTGAACGTCTTCATCATTGTGTACCTTGACGACAAGCTTTAGAGGCTTAAATACTCATTAAATAATCATATTTATTTAGTAATTTTTGAGTTCGTTGACATTAAAATCCTTCCCCTTATTGCTGAAGTATCATGTGTGAAGGCCAAATTTGTTCATTAAAGTTTTTTTTTATGAAGTAATTATTAAACAGGATTTGACTTTTGATTTTCTGTCAAAAATCAATTGGAACGTTCGCTTGTGTTTTACTAAACAAAACTTCAAACAATTTTATTTTGTTTACTTGTTCTGACAGTAGAATTTAACCTAGGGAATTTGATTTATATTCGTTGGATTATAGACATTACCATTTCTTATCATTCATAATGGGCTCCAAACCAGTAGTTAAACGTTGTAGCCGGATGTAATTTGAAAAGAACATAAAACTAACGCCTAGAGTGCTCGATATGATGAAGATATTTTTCCTCTGGTATGCTATAATACTGGAGCAATGAAGCATCCCGATTCAATACTTGGACCTGGGAATGGTAATAAGTTGTATAATCAGTTATAATGAGCAGCAACGTGTGCCTTCAATGTGGCGTTCATAAGGTGAATGTCCTATGAACTGAGAATCGAACAAGAAAGTAGTTTCGTGCCGGAGAGGGTGACAATTGTATTCAAGTGGTTTATTTCCCTTCCCCCTCTAATTGTCCTGCATAATTTACATCCCAAATCCTTTTAATCATGCGATGTCGATAAAGAGCCTCATAATTGATGAATGATATTTTTGCTCAAGGTTTAGCTATATTGCAAAAGGCATGACGCTTGGCCATCTCAATATACGTAATTGGATAAGTATATCTGATCAGTTGAGAGCTTATTCTTGACACGTATTAATTTTGATATATTTTGCTTGCTGTGAAACGTATCTTATGAGTCTGTTCCAACGTTTTATTTCTGTTGACACTTATAAAATTCTAAGATTTGATCGTGAAGGGTAGGGGGAGGGTTAGTTATTTATATTGCCTGAGAAGTTTTGTCTAGTGTAATTGAGTGTAAAGTTAAATTCCGATAGATGTTTGAGTTTTGCAGTCAGTTAAATTCTGGGCTTTCCGAATGTAACGCCAATGATTTTTACGCATTTTATAAAGCTCCACACGTAAAAGCTAGAAGAATTTTCAGATTGTTTGATAGTTTAGTAAATAATTTAAAATTGGAAGCTAATTGATGTTTTTTCTCAGTGATTTCAACATTGAATTTGAGTAAGAAGACTTACCAGTAAATAATTTCGAAATTTTCTCACTAGATCACATGATTGGTACAATTGATAAGTCTGTTACTAGGGTTAAATAATAGGTCAGTCTACTTTAATTGATCATGTTTATGCAAATCACAAATGAAAATATTATTCAGTCAGGTATTATAAGTGTATGATTAAGTGATCAGGAATTAATTTATTGTGATCGTAGATTAATAAGCAAAATTTCTTCTAAATTGTCAATACAAGAATTATAAGAATGTTTGATATGGAGCAAGTAGTAATGAGATACTTAAGTGGTCCCATTAACCAAATTGGTATGGCAGTAAGTGCAAGATATACATTAGAAATGTTTTGTTAAAGCAGTCGTAGAACCTCTAAATGAGATGCACAACCCTTGAAATCTAGAGCTAAAGGTATCCAGTCCCATGGTTAACAGCAAGATTAGGAAATCCATGCATAGGAGAGACCACTTGCGCAAAGACATTCAGAATTTTTAGAAGGCATTCACGTGGGAGGAATACAAGAAAGTTAGAATAAGGTAATAATGCAGATTCGTTTTTCTAAGCTGAGCATTTTCAGTCTTCCTTTGATAATGATATTTCTTCAAAATCTTTATGGTCAGTTTATAATAAGTTGACAGGATAACAAGAGAAAAAAGAGTGTAGCATAGCCTCATTGGACAGAGAATGGGGTATCCTACACGTCTAATCCAGACATTTGGCGGGGGGGTTGTTACAAAAAAAAGTTTTGTTGTGGAACGATATAGATTTTTCCCAGTGAAATTGGAAGTTTAAAGATTTAAATAGAAGAGAAGCAGAGGATCTCCTGCATACAAATTAACTAATGAGAATATCATTTTCAGCAATTAAACTCCTTAAAAATTAAGAGCTCCGCAACAATTCAAGAGATTCCAGCATAGTATTTTAAGAAATGCGCATCAATAGTCGGATTAATTAGCGTATCAAATTTCCCATTTCTTTTCTTGTAGGTGATTTCCCAACACAGCTGAAATTGGCTAAGGGTAACGCCTATTTTATAAGGGTAAAGGGAAAAAGAGTGATAGGAAAAATTCTTATCGACCTATATCAACTCTTCCATTGTAGGAGAAAAATTATTGAAAATATTTTACACACGAGGTTATTATATGAAGTGAATGCATCTGACGGTTTAAGTGAAAACCAGCATGGTTTCAGAAAGGTAGTCAACCAAAGTGCCCCTCTAGCATTTACCGATTTTATCTATAAAGGGATTGATAAACGTAATGGTAAAGGTTGGAGCTGTCCTTTGTTGATCTTGGGAAAGGCATTTGTATTGCCGTACCTTTTTACCTCTTTTAATAAAATTAAAAACCCAGGTATAACTTAGTCCTTGTTTGTTATCAATTTTGGCGGATTATTTTTTAAATAGAAAAATGTTTTATAATCTTAGCAAAATATAGTTTCAAAAGTATTTAATATATGTTGTGGATAACCCCAAGGAATCAATATTAGGACCCCTGTATTTATTCTTTATATAGATGATATATCTACTATAAAATGGGAGCCATCATTATATCTTATATGCTGAGACTTGGTCTTTTATTTAGAAGGTGTGGATGTCGAAGAGGATCGTAAAACGTCTTCAAGAAGTTCTAAAGAGGATGGGATTTGGTTTAAAACTCAAACTTGGATATTAATTATAGCAAAACAAATTTTTATGATTTTTCATAATGCTAATGTAGCAGCATGAATGATATTCATTTGACGTTGAATTGTAATGGTAAAATTAATTTCTAGAGTGTATAGTTAAATATCTTGAGTTATTTCTTGTAGATTGTAATTTAAATTTTTAAGAAACTTATGAATATGTGTGTAATAAAGACTCAGTAATTGGAAGTATTCTACTAAGTAGAAATGAAGACGTTTTTGTAACTGAGTAGAATGTTGAAGGTTACTTGTAGATTCTTATATTCACTCTGTTCTTGATTATTGCTTAGTGGTTTGGGCATTAAGAACCTTCACTGAAGTATGTTGTTACATTGAAAAAAACAGAAGAGAATTGACCATCTGTTTGATTCATTTCCCTTGCGCCAAGATTTTGCAGTCCGATTCACGTTTGAGAAGAGGATGAAGTATAGCGTGCTGGTAAATACATTACAAAGTGTAATTGAAAGGTATGTTTTTTAGTATTCTACCAATATTTTTTAAAAAATTGTTTGATCGTGATAGAAATTCTACTTAATAAACTCATTGGAAAGTTGCCTTAGATTAAATTCTGAGCATTTAGAAAGTCATTTATATACCAGAGGCCGTATCCTATTGGAATTCAATTCTATGTATTAGAAGCCCAGTTTTCTGATCTAGGAATTGTTACATTTAAAAGTAAAATTGAGCAATGATAGATTATCAAGGAGCAAGAATTGATTTTTACTATTTTTTGTAGGTTTGATTGGCTGTGGTATTTGTGTATGTTAATTAACCTTCATATTTCTTGTTATGATTTTTGCTTTTCTCTTGTTTGTTCATTGATTGCTTTGATTTATGATTATAAACCATTGTATTTTCAGTATATTTTTTCTGCTAGATTGTCTGGTTGCCGCCCACTGATGGAGCTTGCAACTGAGTTAGGTGTCCTTATCATTGCTGTGATCAGTTTGACAGAACATTTTAAAATAATTATACAATCTGATATAATTATATATATGCTTCAAGATTTTTGACTAAATGTTATCAAGATTTGAACAACAAAAATGAAGATTGATCACAAGAATAACGCTTTCGCGTTCGGTGGTTTCTCCGCGAAAGTGTTTTGATTATACTCCCTGATTTGCTGTTTCCTGATTTTGGCAAACTCAATTCGTTTGAGCGGATCGTCTAGATAAATCAGTTTTTTTCTTTTCAGTTTTTTCTTTTTTAATGTTTTTTTTTTTCCTTTCTTTCTTTTTCATTTTTTTGGTTCCTTTGTTTTTTTCCCTTTCTTTGGGGAGTTTCATTTCTACACACTTTTTTTTATATTTGATTCATTCATTAAATGCATATGAATGTATTTTTTTTTTGTTTACCAAATTGTTGTGTTTAAATGGCATTGTTGTTGTAATGGCTACTATTTCAAACTACTTACGAAATGTAGTTTTATTGTTGTTTCTGCATCTATGTAATTAGATGTTATTTAGTTGTCCTCCTTTGTAAATCGTTTTTATAACTGAATAGGATAGACGTTCAATAAATAAAATAAAATAAAATAAATAAGAGTAGAACAATTGTTTCTGCAGTTCTCTGAACAAAAACGAACAGGATAAAAGAAACATTGTCACACTACGCCTAGCACTCGGAGAAGCGACCGAGCCTTACCGGACATTACTGCAATACCAACCATTGTCAATGACTATTAGAAACTGTTAGAAATAACGTTTGGCAGATCAATCACTTGGTGAGCTCAGAATTTGCCAGGGTTGACGAATTTTGCCCAGACCAAAGAAAACCGGAAGGACTACAACCAAATTAGACACCCTGAATTATTTTATTTTTAGTTATGGATGCACATACGTAGTGGATTAAATCTCGATAACCACTAATCAAAAGTCATTATCGATAGGCCTAAACAAAATATCAGTAATTGGTTGAAAGGCCTGAACACCTCATTCCGGTATTGTTCTGCTTGCAGACAGGATAGGTCAGGTGGCTTACTTGAGATTTATGTTTGGGAGCGACTTAGCCGATGCGTGGAGGCAAAAACATACAACACAGACAGGACGAGGTGAGCGAGTGGCATGAGATTGTATTGTTTTGAATTTCATTTACCACATTTGAGATTCCCTTTATGTCGGAACGGACTTGAATTTTTTGTTGGTGATATTGATATTATCAATAATATTGATTCGATAATGACATCATTTCGATAATGAAAAAATATCGATGTGCATCCCTACTTTAGTTATCTCACAAAAAATTGAGTACGTACTATCGAAAAAGTACCTTATAGTTATGTGCACGCTTATGCGTGGTTAAAACTATATCCAGCACAATTTTTTCACAACTCTACTGATCATAATATTCAAAAAGATGTTTGCAGGGTATAGTTCTAACAAACTAAATTGGACCTATAAGCCACATTTTATTTTGCGTGGGCATTTTGTGAGATATTACTGAAATAGGGTAATTTTGTTTGGTTTTAATATTAAGTAGTCCTTCCTCTCAACAGCAACCTTGAATGGAGAATCCTAGTAGGCCTATAGATAGTAGCATCAAGCATTAAGTAGATTTTTTAAACCTTTCCAACTTTAAGAAGGGAAATTATAAGACTAGGCTAAATTTGATAACAAATCGATACATACTAACTAAACTCAATTAGTATGCAACACAAGCAAAGTTTGAAGTAGGGTTGCCAACTCCCCTGTATTTCCCAGTCAATTCCCGCTTCCCGTACCAAGTCGACACGGGAATCACGTTTCCTGTATTTTCACAGTTGGGAGAATAGATTCAAGATGTTTATTAGCCATAAAGATATGTATAAATTTAATGAGCAAACACACATTTAACAAAAATAATAACACTAAGTAGGTAGGCCTATACAACTTTAGTTATTAGTTTGGAACACAAAATTTCCCCACCCCACCTACAGACGACAACCAAGATGTAAATCCTTTGCGTGACCCCAACCCCAAACACAGCAGTTGCTGACAATGCTGCAGGCTGTGAATTATCAATTGTTTACCACACTGTGAAGCACAATTTGAGCTACAATCGCATGGATTACAGTAATAAGCTCATCAAAAAGTTTGTTTTACAATTCTGAAGTAAAGAAGGCGCGAGTTTGCACCAAACAGAAACATTAGTGAAAAGTGTTTTAGCCTCCAAAATTATTAAGTTCACCATTAAAAGCGAGCCAATTTTTCAGCTTGGCCACAGACGCATTCAACAAAGACAATCGTAAAATGTTTCCAATACGAGTGCAGTACTTTGCTTTGACCCCAGTGAGTGTGTAAAAGACCAAGTTTACCCCCGCCCAATTGGAAATTCACGTATTTTCAAATTCAAAAGTTGGCAACCCTAGTTTGAAGATCACTTAATACTTCAACACACCTTTATGTATGCATAGTTTTTAAGCCACTACTGAAATTAACTAGCAAATAGAAGTCTTACCTTGACAAAGACTGTATGCTACAAAAGAAACAAAAGACTTTAGATTACACTGTCAAACTGGGAACAGTTGAGGAATGGAATGACACAAGGAAGATAACTAATATCTACTTCTCGATCAGAATTTTGAGGTCAAGACCAACTCACCCACATTAAAGTTAACATTTTTCATAGTGTATTTTTTTAAATCAATCTGTAAATCTGACCGAGCATTTCCAGATTGTCATCTTAACACACAATGGACACAACAAGAATGTATTTACTGTGCAAATAAGCGGGAATTTTGTTATAAACATGGCAATAGAATATAATGGACTTGAAAATCGAAGGTACTTAAATAAACTGTAGAACATGATAAAGAACTTAAATAAGTTACATACAAAAACCTTAAATTTCATTAGTTGTTGTTATAGCCTAAATTCCTTAACTTAATTGCAGGTTTGCCTTTGCCCTAGCAAACATTGGTAACTTCTAGGTTAGGTCGTTTGCTATACGTATTCAATTGCAGTGGCGGATCTAGGACATAATCATGGGGGGGGCGATTTGCGTGTGCATGTACAGTCGTGGGAAAAGGGACTAAGCGCGGACGCACGAGGGGTTATGGGGGGCGGAGCCCCCCTTTAATTGTGGCGCAGGCGAAAATGTTGAAAATCAGGTTTTTAGAGTGCATTTGGTGCGTTTTTAGGAAAAAGTGGTGGGCGGAATGTAATACGGAAACAAGGGTAGTTTGTGTGCACCAATTTGTTTTGTCGTCATGTCGAGCTTACATTTACAGCATTGGCCTAGATTGCAACATTACTATAAACGTTTGATTTTATTTTCAATTCATCATTTATTTATTTATTAAACGTCTATCCTATTTAGTTAAAAACGATTCACATACGAGGACAACTTAATAAATCGAAGTACACTGATGCAGACACATTTCAGAGGCAAACTGATTATTTCTGACAACATAAAGGAAAGTTGATTTTTATTGAAAATTTTGAAAATCAGGTTTTTAGAGTGCATTTGGTGCGTGCACAATAAAATAATAAAATAATTTTTTTTTTAAAGAATCATGGGGGGGGGACGATCGCCCCACCGCCCCCCCCCCCCTGTATCCGCCACTGTTCAATTGGTAGGTATTATCTTTGAGAGGATATAAACCTGGTTTATTCTTTACACAACAAAATGGTCAATTAAATCTGCTGTCAAACACAATTTTGGGCCATACTTTTGCAGGTTGTTTTGTAAAGAAGTAGTCTGCTGTTGTCTTTCAAATTTTGAAATGTCATCTTTGATCTGCTCTGTAAATCTGAAACGAAATCACGAGCTAGCTCTGGTCATCGGAAACGAGCTGCTCGGGAATTAAAAGAATGCTACAGAGCTCGTTCGGATTGATTAAAAGGCCAGTGCGGCAAGCTTGGGTCGCTCAGACATTAATAAATCACACTCATACAGTGCCATTAAATCTATTAAGTTATGTGATTGCCAATTAGGTAAGTTGCACAACATTTTTGAAAATAATACAGAAAAAGAAAGGTTGAGATGATGACATGCGAGAAGATGAAGAAGCAAAGAATACCAAGAATAGAACTTGAACGAGTAGACACGAGTATTACAAGACCTGGTGGACAAAGAGAGAAGTGGGAGGACCAAAATAAGAAATGATGTAGAAGAGAGAGATGAGCATTGTGGGCATTGTGATGCAATACTGTGGGAGGACAGACGGAGAAGAGAACATGACATACCTGACAAGCCGATGTTAATAAACTACATGTGCCCAAGAAAACAGGTGGCTAGCCACCACTTTACCCGACTTATGTTGGGAGCAGGAATTCTGAAAAAATATTTAGTTCTATATTTTGACAACAGCTTACGCCACTTCATGAGTTTATTGAACACTCCATTTCATAACAGCATTGAAGTTTCTATATCTAGAGACTGTCATTAAGAAAATTGAAAATATAACAATACAAAATATAGAAAGTAGCTGGACAAATGTACTGTTTGAGATGTGCAAACGTTCAAAATTCGAACTCAAACTTCGAAAGAGTTCAAACCAAGTTTGAGTGGAGGACAAAAAGTATTTTAACTATTTGTAGGAGTACCTTATATTTGACATGTCAAAAATAGTTCTCAATTTAAAGGGGAAGAAAAAAAAATATGGTCCAAAATTAACATACTTCTTGGTGAGGTGTCAGTCCAGACCAGACCAGACTTCGAGTTCTTTTCAGGTTCGGTTCAATATTTATAGAAGTTTGATATTCGATGGACAACCCCTCAGAATGTTCGAATTCAGTTCGAATTAAAAAATCCCGGTGGCACAACTTGAAAAATAATCTATAATAGGCTTCAAACCACCCAGCCCTGATTGCTTAGTCTGGCTCCTAGTCTCCATTCGGTAATTTTTGGCTACTTCCCTTGTAAACTTGTCTAAACTGGGGACACCACACCCCAGTCGGGGAGGCCTCAGTACACCCCGAGTGCATTTTTTAAAGAAAAAAAGGGGGGAAATAAAAAAACATTTTTTGTTTTTTCTTACTTGTAACCATAAACTATCTACAAATGATTTTTTCTTAATTTCATATCAATTTTGTCAAGTTCCCCTAAAAATAAATAGGGGGGTGGGGGGCGGGAGGGTGGGGGAAATTACAACAAAAGATTAAAAAAATTTTTCAAATTTAATTAACAAAGCCCAAAAATTGACTTGTGATTTTCGCTAGAAATATTTTGCGATATCCCCATCTTCTCATTTTAGTGTGTGGGTGGACGGGGGGATAGCCAAAATAAGTTGAACAAACAAAACTTTTATTTGGTAGCTTTTTCTTACTTTGTAACAATTTGCAAAAATTTAGCAATTTTGTAAATAAACATCCCCCCCCCAAAAAAAAATGGTGGGGGAGAGGGGGGAAAATAAATGAAAAAGGCAAAATGAATTGAATGAAAACCCCAAGACGTAGTAGTGTTTTCCCTTTGTAGAATAAAAAATTTTAAAAATTTTTAATTTACCCTTAAATTTAATAGGGGGGGGGGGGGGAAGGATTCCAAAGAAATTAAAAAAAATAATCAAGCAAGAATAAATTTAAAAACCATTTTGACAAAATTAAAAAGTTGTTTATATATAAAAATTACTTAAATTTTTCCCAATTAACGCTTTTTTTTGGAACACAAATGAAAAAATATTCACATTTTTCGGCATAACCCATAATTTTGTTTTTCCTTTCAGCACAAATTTAAATACTTGTGGCAAGAGAAAAACAAATCCTAACTAACTTTTTATTTTATACACCTATGTATAGTTAATATTATTGAAATAGTCTGAAATTCTAATAGCTGAAAGTGATTCTGCACATATTTCAACTTTATTTTTTTCCCAGAAGAGATGTGCGTCCCTAAACAAATGGTCATTTTTGCCAAGTACAACCCTACTCCCCCCCCCCCCAAATTTTTATGTTGTACATAACAACAATGGACAAAAACATCAAAAGCAGTAAAAAAGTGCCAAAGTGATAAGTGCCGGGGTTTGGGCGCGGGGGGTAGGGTTGGAAAACAAGATTTTTCGTTTTTATTTTTTGTACCAAAAGAACATTAAATCTATCAAGCAAGATAAGGTTTTACCTTGATAGTTGCTCCAAAATGTAAGCAGATGCGCACGGTTTCGGAGGCCAATGAGCGACAGTTTTTTAAATCGGGGACCACTGTTTGGCTGCAATCCCCCGCCGGTGAGTAGCATCGCCCCTTGTGGAAAACTAATTGTATTTTGTAATTTTGAACGAAAATTAAAGCACGATAATTATTATTTTATCATCAAAAAGCAATAGTGGAAATCATTATTTAAATTTGAATTGATATATCACATCCCTTTGCAGGCACCCCCACGAGACAATAATGATTCAAATGGTGCCTGCAGTATTTCAAGGAAAAAGTCAAGCACCCCTATCAGAATAATTTTTTAACAAAATCGCTGCCCTGCACAAAAAGGGGTGAAAAACTTTTTACGCTGGGTTTTGCCCATTTGCTGGAGTAAAAAGGGCCCAAAAAAATAGCGCCAAAAACAGCTTTCGCACTTCCTTTGTACAGGGGACATCTTTTGTCGAAATTCCGATTTTAGGAATGCTATTTGAATGAAGGTATTTATATTAGTTTTTTACAGTATGTTTTGTACACATATGTTCATAAGTGGGGTTTGCCTTTTGATACGAATTTCAGTACGAAAATGACCAGTTAAATGGATTATCAAAAAGCGATAACGATTTAAAAAATATCGATCGATAATCAAACTCAAATAAAAAAAGGGCCCTAAACTTGTCGATACCGACGCGGACCATGGACCTTTTGCGAGTGCCCTTTTTTTCCTTTTATTTGTCAGAACAGGGTTTTCCACGCATAATAGCAACGTTTTTCAGCGCCCCCCCACACGAAAAGGCGAGCTAAGTGGATAGACGACCCGCTACCCCCTGATTTGTCTTTGTAAAGGGTCGTTCTTCTTGGGGAAACGTGGTTCTGTGAAGTTCAGTGTGTGTGAGATTTCGCTTTGTTGTGATAGTCTTTCATCATTTACGAGATATTATCAGTTTAACATTAAATGCCCCCGATATTTTTTACACGACGAGAGAATTTTTTTGGACAAAGTTTGGAAGACGACGAAAATTGGGGTGAGAGAACTGATAAGAAATATTATCGTAGCACTACGGAAAAAAAGAAAAGCGATTACGAGTTGGCGTGGGGGTGGGGAGGAAGCGCATCCGATAAAATACTTGTTGACCCTTTCTTGGGGGTGACGCGCCGAGGTTGTGCAAATCAGGGCGATCGGCGGGGAATGCAGCCGCCCGCCGCCGAGCCAAGTGGCCCGTAACACAAGCGCATGTGGTGGCCTAACGCACGTGCAGGGCGCTTCGTATTTACGCCTTACGATGTTGTAGATCTCGAGTGGACGCATTTTTACGGAATAAAGCGATTTAAAGCTTGACTAGTATATTTTATGAAGTCTGCAGAGGGGCGGTTTAAATTACAAAAAATTTTTGGGCGGGCGAGTATTTTGATTAGAAATACGAAATCGATTTTGGAAGACTGAATCGATTTTCGATGTTTTGGGAAATAATCGTATCGATTTATAACGATACAAACGGAACCCTAAAACATAAGACGTCTTATCGAGTAGAAAAAAAAAAAAAAACGGATATCTCAATTGGTCTTTTGCTACGATGGAAGTAGGAACCCCTGAAACGCACCAAAAAATACAGGGTCCAGAAAGCCTTTAACCCCTCAAAACTCTTTTTGATTTAGGGAGTGAGATTTTGTGTATTTGAAGGACTTTTACAATTAAAAATTGCAAAAATTTAGGGGACATCCCCATACTGCCATCACCACCATAAGCTTTTTGGGGCTACAGGCAATAACAAACTAACGTCAAGGCAAGTATCTTTGGAAGGGCGATTTGGGAAATTTGGGGATCAATGTAGTATGCGTGTTGTACCCGATTTAGGGGCAGGTAAATTTTATGGTTTTATTGACCAATCGTACTAAAGTATTTCAATTTTTAAATTACCAAGTAACCAAACAAACATTATTGTAGGGCAACCTTTTTCCCGAAAAAAGCCCCATTGTCACAATGATAAAGTGTATATATTAAACCCCCTGTTATCAAGAAAAACAAGTTGACAATGAAAAAAAAACACATCGATTGCTCGAAAGGACCCTACGTAAAGACCCTTTGGGGGGAAACGAGTTTCAAAAGGAAACAAAACGGAAGGAGGGTCATGTGTATCAGCCCCAAACAAATTGTCAATTAAACAAGTAGGAAATCATATTGGACTTACGGAAGAAGACCAATGATTGGCGATCATACTTTAACAAAAAAAAAAGACCAAATATTTTTTGGAAGGGCAAGGGTAACTGGGTTTAGAACCACTACAAAATGGATGAAACACCCCCCAAGCAGAAATTTTTGTCCAGTTCCTTACATCATAGACAAGCTGATGTGGAAAGATTAAGCGATCGGGGGGGAGCGAGGGTCAATGGGAAAGGCTACCAAAGACGGGCCCCCAAAAATCAACAAGGCAGCGACGACGATAAGGGGAGTGTCGTGGGCAATAGTCCTTAGCAATGAGACCGGGGGCTTCAAGAAGCGAAAAAGAAGTGCACCCCCAAAGAAGAAGAAAAAGAGAAGAAACAATTTACTTTTTTTGTAGTGTTGAGATTTTTTTTCTAAATGGCATTAAATTTGGTTTTTTTTGTGTATTTTTGTTTGTAAAAAGTAGGTTTAGAGGTTTGAATAAGTTTTGTTTTTGTTTATTCCACATGGTGGAGAGGCCCGAAAAAAGTTGAATGGTGGGTAGTTGTTAATAAACAAATTTTATATATTTACCTAAATCAACCCCGTGAAGAAAACCACTTAAGGGGGTCTGGCCCTGATACAAAGGGCCTACCTAAACAATTTATTTCTAAAAATTAAAGCTAACTTTAATGGGGGTTTTTAAAGGCCCACTAGATTTAATAACATAATTAATTAATCATCATTGTTATAGGTACCAGAGTTAAAAGCAATGTAAGGGGAACATTTACCCCCTCAAGTCATGCCCCCCCAAAACTTTTTTACCCCCAAAAAACATTTCTAGAAAGAAAACAGAAATCATTTATAAATTTTGTTTCTTTGGGCAACTTGCAATGTATGTAGTCTCCGATAACTCTTATCTAGGCCTGGGCCCAAGATAGCCATCCGTAGGCCTAGGCATACAATAACCCGACTTTTCAACAAACATTTCTCTCGAAATCTCTTCTTTGCAACAAGAATAATTTGAGCTGTTTCCCTAAAAATGTGTGTATGTATTTTGCTTAGAAATGATTTTACCGCTTTAATTAATAAAAAAATTAATAAAAAATTAATGTTTTGTATGAAAAATTAAATTGCTTTTATTCGCTTACATAAATGTAAAGAAAATTTTAAAAGGTGTTCATAATTGAGGGGCCACAGCATGATTCAGCCAACTGATAAAATGTTGTTCTGAGATACGAGCGGTTGCAGCAACAGCAATGTACGCCGGTAAAGCTAGAGCCACGCGTAAACAACTGCACGGTAATACAGATTCGTGCAGTGTGGCGCTAGCTTGGGGAGGATATTTTGATACTTCTTCACATTCACTTCAAGTAATGTGGCAGGAACTGCAAGCGCTGTAGCAGGCATAAAAACCTTTCTAACTGCCCCCATGCACGCGGCCCTAAATTTGAGTTGTGCATTTGCAATATATGTATTGTCATGATTTGATTTTGATTGATTTACGAATTTATTATTGTAATCTGCCAAAAGAAAAGAGGAAAAAAAATAACATGGAACTGTTTACATATATGTAACAGCAACTACCAATGCAAGATGTAAATAATAAACACAAAAAAAAAATGAATAGCCAAAAAATAATGTTAAACCATTGGACGGCAACACAAAACCCCTGAATTAAAACCTAGTTTATAGTACAAGCTTACCTTTGGGTTGGGCCCCCCACACGACTCTGAGTTGGAACCGGATGTTTGTCGTAGTTGGGATCTTCTACTTCTTGGCAACGGTATGAGAGATTGGTAACACGCATACACAATTTTCTACGCTCTTTTTGCCAATGTTTTTACTTTTCGATTTCTGATGTACGACATAAAGTAATGAGTCGACTAGGCCTTCACATTCTCTTAATTTTTCTTTCAATTCACCAGCTGAAAATTGCATTTCCCGATGAAAGAACAAGACATTTAAAAAGTAGGCCTATTTAAAGACATTACCTTTTTGCAAACTTAACACATGTAATCTTTTCTTATTTACGTAAATTATTATTGGTACTAATCACAAACACAAACATCAATCACTTAATCTAGAATGCAGCCCCCATAACATCTTTTGGTTTCTCTAGCTCCTCACACACTGTCAAATCCTTCCACTGTCTTTAACATTGTCGATCACAGACAACTCTGTTTCTCACACTCCGCCATACCCAAAAATAAAATTGTTCTCAATTTTTTGAATTTCAAAACATAGATCCAAACTTAGGTACCCTATTAACAAAATTTCTCACATACAGTAATGACTTTTGTTTTCACGAAAGATAGAGGCCGGGGAATTTTTTTTGTACTTTGGTCTATTACATAGACCCAGTATTACGAATGAAGGCATTTGTCTTTAGGGGGATCCATGGACCCAATTAAAATTTTCCTAAATATTATTTTAACGAAACATCGGACATAGTTTATCAATTATGATCATCTGACATTGCCAAAACTATTTTTAATTTATTTTTCGGTGAGCGGTACGCCCAATATAGACGATTATCGTGATATTTTTGACGTTTACACGGCACAGCTTTCTGCTCATAATTTTTGTGTTAGAAAGCTAATTTTGTTTCTTTGTAACACATTTCTCCTGGCTATAAAACTGTATATGTTGAATTTGTTTTTTGTTAATATCTTGCACGGTACGATTTTTTACTTCCGCCGGTACAAAAAACTAACTTTGTACCGGCCGAAAATAAAAAATCGTACCGTGAAAGATATAAAGGGAAACAAATTCCAACATATACAGTTTATATTTAGGTATGGTTACAAAAAGAAACAAAAATTAGCCTTCTAACACAAAAAATTATGAGCAAAAAAAAACTGTGCCGTGTAAACGTCAAAAATTTCACGATAATCGTCATATTTTGGGCGTACCGCTCAACCGAAAAATAAATCAAAATAGTTTTGGCAATGTCAGATGATCATAATTGATAAACTATGTCCTATGTTTTGTTAAAATTAATATTTAGGAAAATTTTAATTGGGTCCATGGATCCACCTTAACTTTTCGCACTTGACTTGGGTCAGCAGTGTTGTTTTACTCGCTCCAGTCTCCAAAACTGTGCACTATGCAACTTGCAGCGGTCAAGAAACCTTAGAATTTAATTTTGGGGGGGGTTTGGGTCAAAAGAATATTACATGTAAAAAATGCGTACTTTAAACGCATGCATATAGTCTACTGTAGAGTATGTATTGTAGAATATTGCATGTTATTAGTAGAAAATTAAATATGCTTTGCCTGCAAATTAAGTGATTTGAGGATGATTGTTTTTTTCTATTTAACAAAAACAGTAGTTGGACTCATATTTTTACACATTTTCAATTAAATAACCTTATAAATAAGCCAGGGCTACTGTTTTAACGGATTTTATCCATTTTTACGGATATTGAGGGTGCAAAATGGATCAACCGATTTAGTATTATTACGGAATTTCGTTACTTACGTTTTTCTATGCTTATTTTCGTATATTTGAATTGGGCGGGCTAATTTCGATTGAAAACAATGAAGGAACTCAATTTGATTTTCCCGATAGGGGGCCCCCGGAGCTAGCCATGTCCCAGGCATCATAGGAACTGCTCACCGAGGATTGAACAGCCAAGAAACAGCGGCTTTAAGGGGATGCAAGTTAAATTGAACAGCCAAGAAAAAAAAAATGGATAGTGGGAGCCTACAAAATTTGTTTTCTTGTTTTGTTTGTAAAGTTTGGATTATGTGATCTTAACCCGAGAGTAGTCGCGCCCCTGTTTGTAACGTTAGTAGTCGCGCCCGGTCCCCTTTTGACCGCATTATTTTATTATGGGCTAATAACGTTAGGATGACGTTTTTTTATTACCAATATAAGAGAATTTATCAATATCATATATGTGACAGCATACATGGGGTTTTATTAATCAAATTTTCAATCAATAATCAATAAATAATCATCAATAATCAATCAAACACAGAATATTGCAAACCTACCCAAAAAGGTAAAAAAATATGTTTTTAAAAACCCTTTTAGTTCGAATTATTAGTAAACCAAGACAGGAATATTATGCCAACACTCTATGTTGGGAAGAAAACAACCTACAATAAAAAAATACATGTCTCATAATAGTGATGAGTATGCACATTTTTTTCCTCCCTTAGTAGTCGCGCAGCGGTCGAAAAGACCAAGCAACCGAACAGGAACCTCTTATCTTAGATGAAGTTCTGCAGAACACTGAATCGCGTATTGCACACTGGCTTCACAAATCTATTTTGGGAAGGTAGGCGGAACCAGACAAGCCACGCATGCCGCTGTACAAATACCAACTGTTGACAAAAAAAGTCGGTCTTTAAAAAACCACAAAGCGACTACTCTCGGGTTTTTAAAAGTGAAAAATAGAATAAGTATATTTATTAAAATGTGTTATTAACAAGTTCTGCAATGTTATTATTGTACACAAAAACATGGGCCTAGGTCAAAATCGTGAGCAACATTCATAGGGCCTAGGCTTAAGCATCTTTTAACCCGGTCAGAAAATTGATTTTTAAAAAAGTTTCTGAAAAAAAAAATTTTGAAATTTTTAAAAAAA
>JAMZAV010011324.1:0-15532 GCA_024449915.1 Sweltsa coloradensis | reverse complement strand
GCCCGCGTCGCGCCGCATGGGAGTGGGGCAGCTTGCAGCTGGCGGCCGGTGCGGCCTCGGACGCTACCAGGCCGACGAGCTTCAACAGGTTAGTCGACATCAATCATTGCTACCACTTCTCTTCTCCTATTATCACCTTCACTTGCTGGCACTGAGTAATGGCGGATGGTGAAGGTGGACATGCATCATGAGTTTAACCGTTCACGTTTCCGTCCGGTGCTTTCTGCAGGATTTGTAGAATCGGGTGATCATGCAACGTAGCTCGTGTAGCTGGTTATTGTATTCATACTATTCACAATCTAAACATAATATTTTGTTTTACGATTTTGCACAAACGGATGGGATTTGGCGTATTTATTAATCATAAATAAATAAATAAATTCTTAATAGTCAATTAAAAAATAATTGTATTTCCTATGAAGAATTACACGATCCAATCATAAGTTAAAACTTGTAAATAAAAACACAACCGTCAAACCAAAAGTCAATGATATCAAGCATTTCAATTTGTTTACTTTACAATATTATTGATAGAGAGAAATACAATAACTATCAATACATAACACAATAATTCACCTCAATAATGTATTCAAAGAACAGAAAACCACTTCTCTATAAAGAGTACTTTGGTAAAATCATGTAGCTTTACTCTAAGCCAGTATTTCTACTAAAGCATTTAGTTTCTTTCTCGGCGGAATTTAAATCAAATGCTCGCGTGAACCAAGAAACTTCACTTGAGTAATTTATTTCTCCCTCGACGGCTTTAGAAATAAAACTCGTAGATCAACCCGGCACCTCCACCATAATCGGTTTCTAACCGTTCACAAATTCACACTCCAATAATTCTAGATTATTTCGAAGTCATGGTGAAGAAAATGTTAGCTATATAAACGTATCGCACTGATACGAAGATTTACACACACAACTCAATTAATCCATACGTCTTATTATGATTAAATTTAAATTTTATTTTCTTACTATCCCGTTATATAAACATTTTTACTTTATTTAAAAAATACAGCCAATTTTTCGTTTTTTAGTATTACATTTGATAACTAAAGTAAAAATGAAACCATTTCAGTAAGGATTATATGTCTACTACAAAAATGTGCAATTTTCATATCAAATTTTACAGCCTTATTGATTCTCAAAAATAATTTTGATCATTCAACAACATGATGACTTTAGAAAATAAGAAAATAAATCAGTAAGACGTTGATAAACATGTTTATTAAAAAAAAAAAAAAAAAAAACGGGAAACTTGCCGAAGGACATAGTTGTGAATGAAATGTCAAGTGCTCTACCTTATTTCTTGTATTTGCATTTACGTGTAAAGAAAATCTTGGACGAACTTTCAGTCAGGAATACCGTTGGTGGTTATCGATCCCTGGGTCTTCTGAAGCAGTCTCGCGCGTTATGCTTTAACGACATCATGTTGGTTGACTGGTACATTATAGAATAATTTTATATCTTTTATATAGGAATTTGTATAAATAAATAAATAAATAAATAAATTTTATTTAGAGTCTGCCCACTCAGTTATATAACTGATTTTCAGTGGGGGACTTTAAATCAAAGCGACCAAGCCAACCCTGCAGGCCCCGACGCAATTGACGAGTGAGCGATAACCAACCAAAGATCGATACTTTTAATACGAAATATAGCAATCATTGGTATGGACAGTGCGAACACCCGCGAATCAACGCCAGAATCAACAAGGACGATTCAGAACAACTTTGAAATTTATTATGTGCTTCGTTGCTAGGACGGCTCCAAAGTCACCGTTTACAAACTCCTAAGACAAGAACTGATGGACTTAAGTCCAAATCAGAAGTTAAAAAACTTCTGACTTTAGCGGGAATCGAACCCTGGACCTTCTGCATTGGAAGCAGATACGCTAACAACAAGACCAACGAGCCACAGTATACACACATAGTATGCCTACTTATAATTATCTAAGAAATTTGAATACGAATGCGGTTATGAGTTATCCTTGCCCAAGAGAGTATATTTAGCTACAAACTCAAAATATGGTTATATTCTTTGGCTTTGAAATAGTTGAGATGATAAGAATAATTCTTCGTAAGTTACTAGCATTATCGGCTGATTTATCGAATTAAGCTGAAATACTACTTATAAAAGATAGTTTACCACAGTAAGACAACACAATCAAAGTTTGAATGTTTGTTATAAATAAATTTTATTATTTAATAAAATAGGTAAAAAAAAAAAAAATTACACATGAATGTCATATTTACAACGGATGGCGGCGCATTTAAAATATTGTTCCTGACTCTTGTCAACGAGTAAGTTCGGCCATTCTGATTTTTAATTTGGAAAGTGAACAACAGGAAATATAATCTAAAAAGTTTGACATTAAAAAACCTAGAACGAAATTGGAATTATTATATTCAGGTATCAATAATGGTAATCTAACACGAATTACGTTATTTAAGACACAAATAACGAGCTATTAAGTGAATAATATAAGTGAAAACGTGTTAAATGGGGTTTAACGAATTAAGTTAACAACGAATTAAAAATGGTAAGGTTTATAACCTAAAATACGTTTGGAAATCATTTTAGAATGTCTCAAAGTCTTAAACTATTGATTGATTGAATATTGCTTAACGTCTCATATTTATGCACTTTGGCTAATCGAGACGATGAGTGGTGATAGATGAGGATGAAGTATGAACAGAAGGGAGGAGGGGAAACCCGGAACCGGCACGTAGCCTACTCCTTTCGAAAAGTACCAATGGGACCAACGGCTTAACGTCCCATCCGACAGGACGGTGTAACTTTGACAGTCATATAGGTTCCTCCACTAACCCGGACTGCCGAGCAGACGTCAAGGAGAACGAAGCCGTTACACTAGCTTTCGAACCCTCCATCTGCTCTAACCAGCGGTATACGTGAGTTTCAGGGCTTAGCGGTCACCCACTCTACCCATACCACGCCCGATTCTGCTTAACTTCGGTGTTCGAGTGGGAACCGGTTAAACGAGCTCGGCTAAAACCCTTAAACTATACTTACTCCGGAATAGGCCTAAGAGAAATAATCAAATGATCAGAAAGTTCTTAAAGGTTCCAAGCAGAAGTTAATTTCTGTATTAGGTATATTGACAGTTAATTGTGTGAACATTAATTTGTATGGCCTTTGTGAAACGTGCTCTAGATGAAATTTAATGGGTGATTTAAATGCAATTCACTCATTTATTCCTGCATTATCATTAGAGTATCAGGAAGACAAATATATTTAATATAAACATTTATTTATTTCACTTTTCACAGATACGAAATTAACTGAACATTCTAGAAATATTTTATAAATATAATTTTCAATACATTTGCTTATTCAAAAAAAGAAAAAGAAAAATATCTCTCACGGTAAACTAAACTAATTGGACTTTTCAATCAACAGACATATTATTTTGCAACATCTCATATTGCACAATTCAAAAAGACCAACCAAAACAAAATACAAAATTTCCAATATTCAACGCTGTGCTGTTTATATTTGAAACGATATAGATGTTTTTACTTTATTTTACTAGTTTTTGTGGTGTTCACAGTGAATTCACAGTATTGCATTGTCCCTTCTTTTGCAATCTGGCAGTAACACATTTGTTTTGATTGGGTGAAATGAATGCACCGGTTTTAATAAACGGTATATTTTCATTTTATTCATGCCAATAAAAATTCAGACTCGTAAAGCCTTCGCATTTGACAAATAACACACAGCTTCAAGTACGTGATTATTCGAGAGGTGGAATACTTAAACAACATTTCTGTTCAATATTTACACAAGAGAAAATATTTCCATTTACAATTGATAGAATCTAAAAAAAAAAAAATGAATTACAAACGCGTATAGTAATAGCGATATGGTTCATTGTTCACCATGAAGCTTGCAAAGGAGTGCAGACAAACTGACGACTGTTCTAGGGTTGTTTTAGTGTGTCGTATATTGTAGAAGAACCGTGACTCTAGACGGGATTGTTCAGTTAATATTTGACCACCACTTGATTCGTTTCTCGTTAAATAACTTTTATTTGTCTCGCCTTTCGCATTGACCTATTCTAAAGCAATATAAATAATTGCAACTGAAAACAAAACTCACTAGCGCTCATCGTCGGGGTTAGATCGTGTGGACGTCCGCAAACTTGTGAAACGTTGATACAGACCAATATATAATTAAATTGAGATTAATAAATTAAGATTCGATTTTGTTTATTTGATTTATTTATCAACCTATCGGCAACAAAACTCGAGCAAAAACTTATTTTCCTTGAATACAGACTGCGGTTTAATTATTTAATTTTATATTTATAATGTAACTTATTTGCCTTGATTGAATTTACTATGTGTTCTAGACAAGTTATAATCAAGTGCGTTTGTGTATTTTTACTTCTACAACACCACAAAATTTTGCTAACGAAATACAGCTGATTAAAGTCAACTGCTGCAGTCGAAAGCTCTGTTTGGAAATCGCTAACTTTTCTCGGTGCGGTTGGAACTTTGAAACTGTTTTTCTAGTTAGCTGGCTTGATCATGTATCGGGGAGCGGCTAGTTCCTACCAAACTCAAGCATAGATGGTTCACAATCGTATACGGTAGATATTGTAAGTAGATTGTCTTGTTTAACGCCGTCGTAGAGGTCGTTGTCAATAGGCAAAAGTCAAATGTTTTACATATATCTTCGAGGTAAACTGTTTTGTACGTAAATAGACAATAATAAACAAGCAAAATATTGAGGTACACATTTCGTGACAGAACTTATATTAACAAATTTTTAAACAATATTTCAGAAAAAATATTTACATCTTCTTTTCGAACTTTGTATACATTACACCAACCAACAACGCAATACCAAGAACAACGCAATACATTGCAACTCTTCACGTAATAAACGGTAGGCCCTAGTGCGTAATATCTTATGTAAAATAGCCAGTAAGTGTATAATATGCTATCCTCTGAATTTCTGTTTGTTTTGTATTACATCCCCCATGGTAATATAGGCATTTCAGTATAATTGTCTTATGACCTAGAAAAGCACAGTTGTTTGATTGTCTACATTGTGCATGCATGAGCGATTCGTTGCGTTTAATTCAAGCGTAAAAGCCCAGTATATCTTAACCAACCCTATACATAGCAGTTTGTTTTGAGTCTACTTCCGTCCCATTTCCGTTGCTACAGAAGGTTTGTTACGACTGTTACCCGCGGCTACAGGTTGTTGTATAATACTTGCAAGTTTATGCGGCAAGATGTCTTCGTGAATCCGTGTAATGGAGTAATTCTGTTACTCCGGTGTGTGAAATATACTTTCGCCACAAGTATAAAGTAATACAGAATAACACTGATACTGTTTATGAACAAACAAAGCAATAAATACAGTGAAATTGTATATTTAAAAGCAAGAGTTAGATAAAATGAAGTCAATTAAAATATTAACTCGTTACCAGTTGAATAAATTAACGGTTACTTTTGTTAAAATACAACAGTTTAAATTGTAGATTTAGATATGTTTGTTTTAGTACTTTTTAGATTGTGCAAGTATGAGCAATAGGGTGTATTATTAAAGTTTATTGTGCAATTCTCTTCGAACAACATTGAGTTTATTTAAAAAATAACAAAAACACGGGATTTTTGTTATACAATTAGCACTTGGTTAAAATTATCTAGTCAAAAAAAATACATTCGCATACGTATGGAAATTTAATTTCTAAAAAGTAACATGTTCATAATGATTCGACGGCGTATTTGAGAGAAGTGTCCACTTAGTTTGTTGGAGTTTTATTTTGCTCTTGAGTTTCTCTAGTCTCGACTGTTTTCATAAAATCAACCTTCTTTACATAAACAACATTACATTGATCGTTTCGTGTGACATTGCTTCGTTAAGTTTATTATTACGACACTTACAAACAAAGAATAACTGCCGTAAAAACCCCGTCATATTATTTACAGTGTGCAATGAAACAATTGCACTGACGTAAACCATGATCCTAAATATAGGCCGTATGCTCGTGAAACACGCTTGTTTTCAGTTTTTACACGTTTTATCTTTGTAGCCACATGACCCATACGTATTGATCGCTGAATTTCATCAAACTGTAGGTTTTACTATTACACAGTCATGTTTATATCCTGCCAGCTTTTCTTTTATTCTTTTATACAACATGCTCTCTGTCAGCATCACGTTTAAGAACGCCTGTGAAAGCTCAATAGGGCACTTTCCGATAACTGCTGCTATAATATTGTTACCATAAAAAAATACGTCCGCTGTAAGTTTCGAATCTCCTTTTGCCTATAAAAATGGATGGTTTTCCAGCCTATGGTGTCCAAGTGTGTGGTCTCGCCACCTATACCCATGCAACGGTTGGGAGGGAGCGAGGGTATGAACATTTCAGTTTTAGTCGTAAAAGTTTGCATGGGCACGTCCGTTAGACTAACTGATTGAATTTATCTCGCACTCCACAGTTAATTCCAGCTTGAAAAATGCGGCATTGCAGAGAAAAACTTGAAAGTACTCCGTGTTCGATCGTTAATACTTCACTGTTATTTTGAAAATTTCAGGTATAGTGAACTCGTAGAACTCGTATAATGTATCAAAATCCATAATCGTTTCACAATAAAAACTGATGGGGTTTTAATTTTGGAACGTTATGTAAAGAGATCAACTGATAGAAACGATGGAAACATTTCTATTCATAGAAATCGTTGTTTATGGTAATACTTAAAAAGCTGTCGGGGCATGTGGTGGAATAATAAGTATGGAAGCACTGTTGATAATAAGATTACACGTAAAGAGTTGGCTACTCGTTGAATACATATGAAACACAGACTTCCCTAAAGTTCATACAATTAATCATGACAATTATGAATTCACAATATAGAGCGGTGAAAATTATATACCGGTCACTTTTTTGTGTTTAGTGACCAAAAAGTATTGTAATGATTTAAAGAATGTATAGAAGACAAGTGAGTATAATTTGTTTATCTACGGTTAATACTGGAATTTTTTCTAACTAAGACGATGAGTGCAATTAACCAAACGGTAATCAATATTCAAGCACTGGACGAGATCAGAAACTTTGAACGCATGAACTTTGGTTTCCAAAAACATCCCTCGAACAATCAATCACGTTCAATCGATCAATTATTGAAACATATTGATATATGCAACAAGTGTTCCTTGGAATCGTTCTTCCACTTTTTCACATCGGATAATACTTGCGATACTACATACACTGCTCTTGGAAGTGTGAAGTCGTGTAACCTAATATTAATGATGTAGTCTTCACCAGCAACAATGCAATCCATGCATTATTTATTACTGGGTGAGGTGAGTTAAAGGGACACGCAAAATGTATTGTGCGCATTTGGATATGGAACGTAATTGCAAAATCAATAATTCAATTTGCACCACAAACTAATCTGGAAAATCAGTTGTTATTTTCCAAAGCACCAAGTAATGTTTTACTGCCGGACTTCGTGACATGACGATGTACGTCTGAGTCACAAAGGTAGAATATTAATTGCAGTAACAAGGGGTAATTATGACATAGCACATACGATTGATGGGACTTCATGTAGGCCTGCTGTGGACTTGTGGTTAGCAAGAAGAAGCAAGGTTTCAAAGCGCGTCTCGTGCACTAGACGTGATGTAAGAGTGGCGTTGCTGCGGTTAGCAAGAAGAAGCAAGGTTTCAAAGCGCGTCTCGTGCACTAGACGTGATGTAAGAGTGGCGTTGCTGCGGTTAGCAAGAAGAAGCAAGGTTTCAAAGCGCGTCTCGTGCACTAGACGTGATGTAAGAGTGGCGTTGCTGCGGTTAGCAAGAAGAAGCAAGGTTTCAAAGCGCGTCTCGTGCACTAGACGTGATGTAAGAGTGGCGTTGCTGCGGTTAGCAAGAAGAAGCAAGGTTTCAAAGCGCGTCTCGTGCACTAGACGTGATGTAAGAGTGGCGTTGCTGTGGTTAGCAAGAAGAAGCAAGGTTTCAAAGCGCGTCTCGTGCACTAGACGTGATGTAAGAGTGGCGTTGCTGCGGTTAGCAAGAAGAAGCAAGGTTTCAAAGCGCGTCTCGTGCACTAGACGTGATGTAAGAGTGGCGTTGCTGCGGTTAGCAAGAAGAAGCAAGGTTTTAAAGCGCGTCTCGTGCACTAGACGTGATGTAAGAGTGGCGTTGCTGCGGTTAGCAAGAAGAAGCAAGGTTTCAAAGCGCGTCTCGTGCACTAGACGTGATGTAAGAGTGGCGTTGCTGCGGTTAGCAAGAAGAAGCAAGGTTTCAAAGCGCGTCTCGTGCACTAGACGTGATGTAAGAGTGGCGTTGCTGCGGTTAGCAAGAAGAAGCAAGGTTTCAAAGCGCGTCTCGTGCACTAGACGTGATGTAAGAGTGGCGTTGCTGCGGTTAGCAAGAAGAAGCAAGGTTTCAAAGCGCGTCTCGTGCACTAGACGTGATGTAAGAGTGGCGTTGCTGCGGTTAGCAAGAAGAAGCAAGGTTTCAAAGCGCGTCTCGTGCACTAGGCGTGATGTAAGAGTGGCGTTGCTGTGGTTAGCAAGAAGAAGCAAGGTTTCAAAGCGCGTCTCGTGCACTAGACGAAATGTAAGAGTGGCGTTGCTGCGGTTAGCAAGAAGAAGCAAGGTTTCAAAGCGCGTCTCGTGCACTAGACGTGATGTAAGAGTGGCGTTGCTGCGGTTAGCAAGAAGAAGCAAGGTTTCAAAGCGCGTCTCGTGCACTAGACGTGATGTAAGAGTGGCGTTGCTGCGGTTAGCAAGAAGAAGCAAGGTTTCAAAGCGCGTCTCGTGCACTAGACGTGATGTAAGAGTGGCGTTGCTGCATGGCAACGACCTCAGCAACAGAGGATTTTAATCTGCTCAACGTTGGTTACTGCTTTATCCACATCAGCGGAAAATCATACTTTGGGCACATAATCCAACTGTTTTCTTTCTAACCCACACAAAGAAATATTTTTTTCCATTGTTCGAATATTTAAAGAAAAATGTAAGTAATTGTGTGAGGGTTCTCGAAATTTCAGGTCGGGTTGGGGATTTGAAAATTTATTTATTGGAAAATCGGTAGGGGCCGGTCAAAAATTTTCATAAATGTTTGGTGGAGGTGCCGGTCCAGGCAATAGAAAATGAAATGGGAAAAATTATAATGTTATTCCTCACAAGTACAACACACAATCCATTTAAACATGCAGTATTTTAATGGCCACCTTGTCCCTGTCCGATTCGACCCGAAAACCCGAAGCAACTTCGTATCCGACCCGACCCGACCCGACTGGCGAAACCTCTACCCGCACAAACCTATAGTAGGATTATATCGATGATCAGTTAACCTCAGCTGCAAATAAACTATAGTTACATTAGTTTTTTCTTGACAACAGGTAAAAACACACACAAGTGTCAAGTTACTAAATCAAAACAATTAAAAGTACACATTTATCACAATTTAAATACGTTGTACTATAGTACATAGACTTAGCCAAAGGTATTCGAACATAAAATACAAATTAGGTGTACATTTTAATGTAAATAAAAAATCAATGGATTGAGGTCCTCATTTAGTATGCATTTTGCTAAGATGGGAAAAACGCGCGATTTTGTACAGTTTAAACATATTTGTACGAGAACTTGTCGAAAATATGTATTAATTCATTTTATTTGTTCTTGCAAATATCTTGTGTCAAGTACCTAACATTAACAAATTTTGTAGTAGTATCAATCAATCAATCAGAAGAATAATCAGAAGAAGTTGTCAAGTGTGGATAAGTGGCAGCTAAGAATAGCCAAAAGCAGCCTGAGTAAATGGAGCTAATTCGCTCCCCCCAACCTTAGCATTATTTTGGAAACGGGGGTGGATAAAAAAAATCAAAAGTAATAATTAACTAACTTTCATCATTTATTTTTTCATCATTTTGCATCGGTATGAACCAACGTTTGTATGAAGTCAGAATCGCCGTTGTCAGGGCGTTGCTATGGGTTGGCCATGTCGCATGACGTCAAGACTAAGGGTGCTTACTCAATGCTGATCCGATCACTTCAGATCTAAACCAGACCCGATCCCAACCAGTCAACCTGCTTACCAATACTTGATCTGAGATTAAAGATCACCTCTATGTCTTACTCTGATCAGTGATCCGGTGATCTGTCGGAGAGGCAGGGCTAGAAGATTATTAATCCCTTTCTAGAAGGAGATTGTGTTCAAATCAAGATGCCGAACATTATTGTTGAATACCGCAAATAAGAGGCAAGCTGGAACTAAACAAATAATTATAATTAATATTAATAAAGTTAAATGTATAATAAGTTAGCTTATAATCACTAAATATTATCAGTTAGTCTTAAAGGGGTATTTAACAGCTAAACTCAAAAAATATATTCATTCAGGCTATCTAGTAATGAATTTAGCAACTAACAGAAAAATTATTGGGGCCACCATGACCTCCCAAAAAATTGTCAAACATGACATTTTTCGAGCTAGGTCCCATCGGCAAAAATCTCCCATAAGAAATAACATGGGGACGATCTTTATGCCCCGTGACCTTGGAGGATTTTGATCCAAAAAAATATTGGCCATTATTGACTACTCTACAGCCTTTTCTGTAAATTCTCTATATTTTGTTTTTCAATTAGTTTGGAAAAGGCCAAATGGCTAGTTTAGTTTAGATTGGAGAAGGGTTGACAGGTTGGGAAAGCATAGAGAACATAAAGCCCAGCCTGAAGGGCTGGGGGCGACAAAACTTTTCACCTGCTGATGACAACTGTAGCTAATTTAAAGTTGTTACCTTAATCCACGACGCGTTTCGTCCTTCTGGGACTCTTCAGGCGGATGGTGGCCACTAAAAATCAGCTAACTACATGCAACCAAAACTCACAACACATAACCAAACCTGTGGTAGGGCCACGCAAGAAGTAAATTCTGCAAGCATGTTGTCATCATCAGCAAGGTTACTTCACACACCATTCATACTGGGGCACACAGTTGGGAGGGAAGCCCCCTTACTGTCTGTGCTGACTGTGTGCCCCAGTATGAATGGTGTGTGAAGTAACCTTGCTGATGATGACAACATGCTTGCAGAATTTACTTCTTGCGTGGCCCTACCACAGGTTTGGTTATGTGTTGTGAGTTTTGGTTGCATGTAGTTAGCTGATTTTTAGTGGCCACCATCCGCCTGAAGAGTCCCAGAAGGACGAAACGCGTCGTGGATTAAGGTAACAACTTTAAATTTGCTACAGTTGTCATCAGCAGGTGAAAAGTTTTGTCGCCCCCAGCCCTTCAGGCTGGGCTTATGTTCTCTATGCTTTCCCAACCTGTCAACCCTTCTCCAATCTAAACTATATTTTGTTTTGTAATTTGGGCAAGTAGTTTGGTCAAAATATGCTGATTACCAAGATGGGGTGTGATTTTGGAATGCATATTTTTGCGTGTTTGAGGGTATATTTGTGCACAGTTTCAAGACACGATGTTGTAAAGGGCCATTTTAGATTGGTACTATGCTCAAGTATCTATGTGGACCAAATAAGTAAGCAGTTTAAAGCCGATTTAGGAAATTTTCGAAAACACCAATTTTTGCCTATTTCTGGATCAAAAACATTAAAAAATTCGTGTTAAATCACAGTTACAAGCTATAATTTTTTAAACGGTCATTTAAGTGTAGTATTGTGCTATAGATCACGTGGTAAAAAATAATTTTGGGGTTTTTAGCCCCTTTAATGACACGATATTTCCAAAAAATGAAATCAGTCCATACGCAAACATCAGCACACCCTTATGGCCACGTAATGATCCGTTCTGATGCGTTTGCAGATCACAGGTTTACGTAAGCTCCAATTATGTTGGATCGGGACGAGCGAGAAGCATCATGTACATGTGCACGTGTTTTGCGTGAAATGCACCAAGTGCTCTGGCGTTGTTTCAGGATGAGCGCGAGGACTGCTGGGAGGCTAGGCTTCATGTGCGCGTGTTGTGCGTGCAATGCACTAAGTGCTCTGGCGTTGTTTCAGGACGAGCGCGAGGACTGCTGGGAGGCTAGACTTCATGTGCGCGTGTTGTGCGTGCAATGCACTAAGTGCTCTGGCGTTGTTTCAGGATGAGCGCGAGGACTGCTGGGAGGCTAGGCTTCATGTGCGCGTGTTGTGCGTGCAATGCACTTAGTGCTCTGGCGTTGTTTCAGGATGAGCGCGAGGACTGCTGGGAGGCTAGACTTCATGTGCGCGTGTTGTGCGTGCAATGCACTAAGTGCTCTGGCGTTGTTTCAGGATGAGCGCGAGGACTGCTGGGAGGCTAGACTTCATGTGCGCGTGTTGTGCGTGCAATGCACTAAGTGCTCTGGCGTTGTTTCAGGATGAGCGCGAGGACTGCTGGGAGGCTAGACTTCATGTGCGCGAGGTGGACCCTGCGGACGCGCGCAACTACTACCTCGCAGTGGAGAACGACCGAGGCACTGACCGCCATGCCGTCCATCTCAATGTCACAGGTTTGTAACGGAACATAAAACTTTTACGAGATTGTCACTCCCCAGAGAAATGTCAGTGACCCTCCGCCCAGACACTTTCAGGGTAGGAAATTATTGGGTCGTAAGAGTGTATTATTGGATTCTGCACATATACCAACCTTCGTTTGAAATGTTCAGCCTTTAGCATTAGCAGTGAATCGTTGTATATATAACTTAGTGAGATATGTTCTGTGTTCTCTACAGGACGCGTTTTGCTTTTCAGGGAAAGATTATCCTTCTTTCTAGACATTTTAAGACGGTTTAGACTTAGAGAACGTCTTTAGTTTCAATATTAGATCAACATGAATACAGGTATAACGATTCCAATTTTTTCTGCCTCTGTACATTGTGTTTGTTATCTGATAAGTTTTGAAAATCGATCCTTGACAAAGCGTTTGAATCAGTGGTGTGTTTGTTTACAAATTAAGTTGATGGACTGCAAAAACTAACAGAATACCGTCCTGTGACTTCTTGAAGAAAATAATATTTTCTTTGAAACTTTCATAGAGGAAGATCAGCTATCTTGAAGTGACGTGACAGTCAGACAACTCTTTACCATGCCATTCGCAATAATTGATTGCAGTATGGTTCACAATCCACTCTATTCTCAAAGTTAAAGGCATGCACACGATCATCTTGTGTAATTGCGAGTGGCATCCATACTATATTTGCAATTCTTTGCATTTTTTAGCAGAACTTTAAACATGTATTATTATTTTTTTATTTTAATAAATAATAAACAACATACATTTACCAAACGAAATATAGTTAAACAAATAAATATGGCCCAAACGTTGTATTGAGTGTAAGAGAAACTTTAATGTTGTGTCTGCAATTTTATCCATTATACGTTTTTTAATTAATGTTAATATATTAAGTTAACACGTACACATATAATTGTTTACATACAACTTAGAATATAAGCATCACTATACCCACACAGCATCACTGTTGCGAAGCCTTCTATTTTAGGTTAAGGTATCTACACTGTTTTGAAGTACTCGCCGACTCAACATACCTACAATACAAAATACTATATTCAGGGTCTAAATGACAAAGCTTTTACCTGAAATAAATCTTCACCATTGGATCAAATAAAAGAAATCGACTCAACGCATTTAGAATTTGCAAATTCGTTTTCTAATATGTGTGGTCACACACAAAGAATGTGTTTAGTTGGTAATTGTGTACGTCGTTTTGTGTTCTTTGCTGCAATGTTGATAATTGCTATTGGAATCGACTAGTAGTCTAGTAGAGATAGAAGAGGACAGGTATGCCTTTGAGTTTGCATTGGTGTTTCTACCAGTGTGTAACAGTATAACTAGAGAAGGAATCAGGTAATTGAGACCGAGGCAGAATGGGGAAATCTGAACCTGAAATAGGGTAAGTGCGATCTGACTTTTATAGTCTGCAAGGCAATTACGTGCATTTTCCGGTCCCTCTTTCTATCCCATTTACCGCATACAAGTTCGCCTGGCGCTTCGTTTGTGTGCATGGCTTTTACGCGCTAGGCCAAACTCATTCCGACCGCCAGGGAAACTCGTACGGTCGTCCCCCCAGACGTTGTGAACAGCTCGAATTTATTATGGCCTGTGTTTTAAATTAGGCGACACATTACGTCATACAAATGATGCAAATCAAATACAATCTAAATGTAGGCCTATATTATCAGTTTTACACACAATTTGAATTTAATTTTTTTGAATGAAAACATACATAATCAATAGAATGCGCGATTAAAAAACTTTGGATAGTTTAGAATAATTTATACAAATATCGTTTCCAATAAGTAATGCTAATTACTTACCTTAACTTTCTCCAGCCAGAACCCCAAAACATCTGGCTTTTCACGCTATATGTCTGAAGATGTTATACAAAAATGTTTCGACATTCATAATACACATTTTACACGGTAAATACACATTAAATGTATAACAATTGAAGAAGAATCTGATTAAGTAGCTCTCTTTATAACATTATAATTTTACGCTAAATTACATCTTATATTATTATGTAGCTAAAAACGCCAAAACTCAGTGTTTTTAGTTGAGATGTCGGATTTGACAATGCCAGTTCATTGGTAATTGTGTATAATAGCGTAAGGGTGTTATGCAGACAAATCAGGAAAAATACATTTCTAACCGACACCTCCGACTGGAGCAGTTTTTGCACCGTGAATATTCGATTCATTGATATTTCTATTTATTTTTTAAAATAGCACGAAAATATTGAAGATCTAATAGACAACATTATTTATTCTTTGTTGCTATATAATACGTACCTAATCGATGTAATAAACCATATTGTATGTGAATATTGAACCACATTCTTGCTGTTAGGTTTGTGTTTAACTGCGCTCTTTATAGTTGTTCGTTTAATATATCTCTCATTTACGAATTGATTCCAATCAATATAATCGCTGGAGCAGCAAATACTTCAAAATATACATCCAAATATTTCCCTTGATTTTCAATAATGATGTATCGGGAAATTGTAATCAATGTAACATGTGTTTACCTCGCATTTCGCTTTGATGTGGTTTTGCGTTGGGCACTAGTTTTGAAGCTCGCGGGTAAACCAACCCTTTAAACCGACGCGGGACCACAGAGACCACAAGATTATTGCAGGCTGTAGTTAGCGTGCATTATTCAAACCAACGAGATAATAGGTCGCGAAGCTCGGGTCAGAACGCTGGACGCAGGGTTATAAACCGGCGCGGAAACAATGTGACCTATCACAATTGTCGCAAAGATGAAGGTTACGAAAATAGAAAACGTTTTATTATTATTGTTGTGTATAGCCCTTAACATTGATGCGAACTTTGGACAAATTTTTTGAAACATTATTTGCGTACTATTTAAGAATTATCCTTTTAGTTAGCTCAATGAAAATAGATATGAAAGTAGTATTTTGTTTTGCTTGAAAAGGAAATGATAACAAAGTATACTGGAAAATTGGAAAATATATATCTTACATGAGCAAGCATCTGACATCAAATATGCAAACTCATCTAGAAAATGAAAACATGATAGT